>CM068831.1:118510967-118798467 GCA_028554795.2 Sinohyriopsis cumingii
TAAAGTAAACTTCAAAATGTTGTAATGCCAATATCAAAGCCAAACCTACCTTCTCGATTGCGGAATAAATCTTGTTTTAGAAGGTTCATCCTGTACGGGTTTTATTTGACAGGTTGTGAATTTACAATGTCAGTGTCATCGAGTTTTATTTGTCCTTGTAGGAACATCTGGAAATAAGTGCTCATATTCAAATATTAACTGTTTGAGTTCATTTCTTTCTTGTTCTTGCAAATGTGAAAGCTTTTGGTCCAGCTCTTTCATAATTTCTGAATTCCGAAGATGTCTCACTCCAATGTCAGTAGAATCCGATGATATTCCTTCACTTAAATCTTCACTGAGAGAGATAGTTACGACTAAAGTAATTGCATGTTTACCCTGGCTATCTCTTTCAGTATCATGATACTGCTATACATTATTTAGATCCCAGGAACAATAATATTTTGATTTAACTCATTCATTTTCTTCTAAACCTTGTAAGGACCGTGATATCTAAACTAAATAAAAATGTGAATAATGAGTAAGAGACTCAGAATTCCATTACCACCAAACTCAAAAGTTCTCTCCACTGTTGTTCTGTCAAACCATAACTTCACTTCTGACTTGAATTGCTAAATGCCAAAAATACCATGACAAATGTATATGTTAAGCGATCTTCGTCACAATATGATGACATTTATACTAACATTTATGAAGATTATGTCTTTACTGAGATAAAACATTTATGGTGACAGCCAAAATGTCCGACCGATCCAATTAATTTATATCCGTTTTAAATGTTTAGTTAGTAATTCTCTTTGGCTAACAAAACGTAATTCAAAAGTCTTTTGACACTATCCATATAATCAAAACATATCTCCTCTAAAACATCGAAATATGCTTTTGATGCTAATAATCTATATATAATATAGTATTATAGTATCAATAGTATTTTAACAATATAATCAGTACATATCTCCTCTAAAGCATGGTAATGTGCCTTTGATGATAACACGAAATAATGTATATATAATACATCTTGAATAGGATTAAGCGGACAATCACATTTGATTTCATCTTTGGTAAGCAAGTAATTTTATGTTTTTAATTTGTAAGAATATAAGCCCTAGGTAATTCTAAACAAGCATTATGTATATCACTGACGATGCTAAGCAGAATATGCGTCTTTGAAAAGATGCTCTGTGTAGTTCCAGAAAAACATTATATTCTAATGAGCTCTTTACATTTCCACTGCAAATGCTAACAAAATGGTTATTGTTTTCTCAGATAATATCTCAATGCAACATAAGACATGTCTGCAGACTTAATGGACACCAGAAATAAAAATTACGTCAATTGTCCAACAACATTACTGTATATACCATCAACAGGATGAAAACGCACAAAAGGCAATTTGCTACATCGCAGAAGGAGCCACACGATCCATCCAATCTAATGACATTTTTGATTCTTCGAATATCCCATCTGACCAACATGTCGAAAGGGAAAACGACCGACATTCGTAAACATATTTACTAAGGATTTTATTATCAGTATCTACTAATACACAATATGCATCAAAGTATCGATCCTACGCAATTTTACTATCTTTATTAAACTAAATGTAACCTATGCACGTGTGAAATTTCAACGAAGGATGATCACCACGATTTTCATTCATGAATAACAATTAAATACGTTATGTGCAGGAGTTATGAAACACTAACTAAAAATTAATATTTAAACATTCTGTATTTTATAAAACGCAACATGACGCCTTTTATATAAGATGTGAATGCAGAAAAAATTATTTTACTCGATGCTCTGAATTGATAATTTTAACAATGTCAAGGACTTACGAGATTCAGTCTGCAAATGCAAGGCATCAGCACAGGCGTTGATCTGCTGCATCTTCTTAACACTGTTGAACTAATATGAAGAAAACTTCAATTAGACGTGTAAGTACAAGTAAAAATAAACATGTTACTGAAATAAGCATTACAAATAAATAATAATACAATGAAAGAATTGTTGTTCATATCCAGCAATGAGAGAATAGATCATGCGCAACATTGATACTTCAAAATAAATTGAAATGTAACGAAACCTATACTATACACACACACACACACACAAATAAAGATGTATCTATAGAGAGACAGACAGAGAGACAGACAGACACGGAGACAGAGACAGAGACAGACAGAGGAAACGAGAGAGATATTGTTTTACTTCAGTTTAAACTACTAGGATCTGCGCAGCCATATTTCAGTTTTCACGATTCTCCTTTTGGCGCTTCAATATTCAGTGACTGTTGATGAACGGCAACATCTCTTAGCTAAAGTTTCCACAAATAAACAAATTAATATTCTATATCCTCTCAGAATACATACTACATTTGTTCATTCTGATTAAATTGTTTTCTTCAGGTGTTAGAAATCGTTCCAAATATTAAATAATATCTGATAGTGACTAGTAATGTCGTGGCAGACCGGGAGAAATTGACCATTTGTCAGTATAATCATCACAATTGATAAACGCTACACAAAGCGTATATATATATATATATATATATATATATATATATATATATATATATATATATATATATATATATATATATATATATATATATATATATATATATATATATATTAAAAATAACATAGTCATTTAAATATTGGTATAAAGCAATATTTTAGCACTGGTATATCAAATTGTGATTTGCCAATGGCGTATGAATATGCATAAAGATCATGTTTTTATGGATATTATACTCTCTAAACATGTATATGAATTTCTTGGAATATTACAATTAAAAATGATTTTCATGTCAAATATTTTTATAGCAACTAAACTTTTTGGTCAAAAAAATAAAAAACCATACTCAGGAAATAAATATTATTGAGCTCCACCCTGTATCGTCTGCTGTCATTTCTGTCAACACTGATGTTTCCAGTTTCTCCCTCTGGAAAAAATCAAACAATACAGCGCAGTTAAAATAACAATGACATCACATAAGGAGCAAGATAATGAAGCAACATGTTATCTTCTAAACTGTCAGTTAATTGAAGAGTTTGATAGAGACATGGCTGAGACATTTGTAAATGAAAATGGTCATTGTGTTAGGGAAGACAGATTTGTGCACCATGAGACTGATTATATGCTGAAATTTATAGAAAGTTAGCTGAATTCAAACACTTTAGAAAAAGACATCTTATGATGTAAAGCTGGTGAATGAATCCTTGCCGTCAAAAAATGAATTAATAAATTTACACGAGATACACCCATCCGAATTAGATGAGCAGTTGGCTGGTTTTATAGTCACTGTTATGAGTTTGAACCGAACAGCTTAAGAAACTATAAATGAAAATGCAGGAAAAGGACACAGAGATGCAAATGTAGGAAAAAGAAAGAGACAGATGCAGGATAAATGGAAAGAGAGGCACATATTCAAGAAGAAGAAACATAAATGCAAATGAATTTTCAAATGCAAAATGAAGAAAGAGACATGCAAATAAAATGTAAAACACAAAAAGAAGAAAAAGAAATGGAAATGCAATAAAACTTAAAGGAATTAGGAATTTAAAGCACAACACCTATGGCAGTTCAGATATTGATATTAGCTCTTTTTAAAGAAAAAGGAAATTTAAATTGCCATGTGAGCATTGGACTTTGTTATTACAGAATCTTCTTAATGGCAATGCTCGTGAAGCTTTAATTTCAATGTAAATATAAGTAAGTGCTGAATATGATTTATTCAAAGAATGTATCTTGAAGGGTTATGAGTTGGTATCTGAGGCATATCCACAGAGATTTCGGAATTACAGAATAGAAAATAGCCAAACATGTGTCGACTTAGCTAAGGAAAATCAAACAACTGTTTGACAGGTGCAACATACTTAGAACAGAGTTGTTCCAAATCATTTTGTTTCTACTAAGTCAAGGTCATGGTCATTTCTTGGAAACAATATATTTTTGGGGCCATACAACGTTAAGTCTAACATCAGTTTTGAGAATTATTCATTTCAAAACGTTCCATAAAAGTTATTGGTGTTTTCGCCAATTCTATCCCTATTAAGGGATGCATGAACTACTCCGAGCCTTCTATGATCAGGTACTTTACATTTGTCTGAGAAATCTTCTATTTTTGTTCACGAACTAGATTGTGGTTTTATTCAAATTCCTATATATAACATGAATTTAACACCAGAATTAGTTTCAAGATCAGTGACAATCGGCCTTGTCAATTATGTGAAATTTAGGTTGTTCATTTATTACTAGTCAGTGACTTAGCTGAAGAAAATATCTTGAGATATCCTGCTTGTTTCATTGGGCTATTATCGAAATTTACTCTGCAGAGGCACCGACTTGTTATTTTGTTTTAAATACTTGTTATAATTATGTGGAAATACTGGCAATGACGAATGTACCATGAACTATCGAATCGTGGTAATGTTGCTTTGATACGAGAAAAGAATAGGACGAAGGTGTTTACTCCCTGTTGTTTGCTGTTATGAGGTCAGTTCAAGGTTCTCTTGGATTTAATTCTTTTTAACGTGTTTTTGGACACGCTGTTCGTGGATCATTGAAGATCTTGAAAGTAAAACTTTTTTCTACAGAGATTAATTAACTTTATTACAGAATTAATCCTCTCAATCAGTAATCTTTGAAAATGAAAATTGAAAATGTGTTGGCGAATAATTTTATTGAACCAAGCAAATGTATATAGGGATCACTGTGTATTATTTTGCCGAAACCATATTATTCTTTCTGTATGTGCACTGACCACATCCAAGTGAACAGGGCCACCAAAACAGACTCATTTCCAATGCCAAGAATTGATCACTTTATTGGCGTAATTGCTAAAAGGATTGTTACAAATTCAACTCACGGATAGAGCAAGAGAACGTTCGCCTTTGCAACTCCAGATGGATGGTATCAATACAAAGGTATGTCAGTTGGTATTAACATTTATCCCTCTATATTACAGCGGTTTATAAACATGGTAACATCTGGTAGGGATGGCTGTGATGCCTGTATCAACGATATCAGTATCACCTGGAAACTATCCAGAAATGGTTAGGTTTCATGAGTTGGGGAATATTTTGATAATTCATTTACGTAAAAGTGAGTTTTTGATGCGCATGTGTCACATTTGTAGGACTTATTGTTGGACATGTTCAACTTAAGCCTGTAAAAGCTACGGTTAAAGCTATCGCTGAATTCCTGTGCGTATCACTACTAAGTAACTGATGCAACCTTTGGGTATGGCTGGATATTATCGGAAACGTTGCTCAACCTTTTCCATAATTACTAAGCCCTGACCAATTTACTGAGTAAGAAGTGTCATTCTCATGACATATGTACGGATGCGTTCAATAAATGAAAAGCCATACTTAAACGTGTACCAGTTCTTTCAGCTCCATATTTTAATCAACCCTTTAAAATGTATGTTGATAATTTAAACAATGATGCAGCAATCCATATCAAGTGCAATGTGGACATAATTAATTTTATAGTTCAGATTTAGTTCAATTGTTTTGTTAGGATACCAGCACAAGAAACTTTCTGGAAAAAATAAACGAAACTTAGAAAATGTAAATATGAATGCAAGATGTTAATCTTTAGCTTTTGTATATGTTATTTGATCTAATGGCACTTTTTGAGAAATGTTTAACACAGTGAAATTTCTGATTTGAATTTACAAGGTTATGAAAATGCAATAAAGCATATTTGCATTACATAGTTGTGCTACAACATACTATAGTGGCTGACCGACTACTGCCTTTATTCTATTATTAATTACCTTTCTTCTATTATTAATATGTCCCGAAATAATTATTCTTCTATACAGGTTGTTGGAGGAATATAGTTCCCGAGCGTTTGCTGATTCACAATATCCTAACGGCAACCTTGTTGTAGGACATGACATCATCTAATGCAGACACGTCAAAAAGATCTAATTCGCGTACTGAAGTTTATCATCACGTTGTCAAGAGAAATGCATACGATTCTGAACGTTATCCACGTAGTCAGTCGTCAGACGTTGTGGACTATGGATGCGATGTGCCACATTGTTCAGTCTTTGGTATCCTAGTTACCCGTCACACTAATGGAAATAGGGCAATGTAGTCTTCAAAGACGGTAGGGTTAAAATCTCCATGGTAAAGAGCAATCAGAATCATTTTAGTCAAGGGAATGGAAAAGTACTGAGAATTCACATTACTGTATTTAGTGATTTGAAGAGTTTGTTTTACTTGTAACTGGTAACATAATCTGTGTACGAGTTTACATGTTCTATTTCTTATTGAATCTTTCATTGAATATGCGAATACGTAATGTAGCAGCTTTCTTCAGCGTTGTAGAGACAGATCCAAGGTTCTAATCAGGTACACGATGCATAGCCATGAATTGTGGCTCGTGTTTGTAGGAGTTTTTGCATGAATTGATGGGTACCTGCTGATCAACTGGACAAAGCTGAAAGACCTCACTGGCATGACGATTTCAAGGTTACACTGAGGCATCACACATACATGTTACAGTTGTTGGAAGTTCTGTCATGTCAGATTTCAATAACAGCGATTTCATTATAGGTATCAGTCTGACAAAATTAAAATGCTAAGTATTTTGATGATATTTTACAACATAACCAAATCTCCCCATCGTTGTACGCCATTCTCTGGTCGGACAAGGTCGCTGCAAAGAAGAATTTAGACTTCAAGTCATATTCTATTTGAAGGTTACTATTAACCCGAGGCAACACATTGGTCAGAATACCCAGTTTTCCAAGCTCAAATTGATGACAGACACGTTTGTTGCAGCGGTCATGAACTCAAAGAGGCGTGTTCACTTTGGAAAACATAACAGTCAGACTGCACATGCAGTCAGAATTAGTTTGCGTGTACATTTCATATGTACCCTTTTTGAATTGTTATCGAGGACAGTTTCATCCTTCCTATGAGTCTTATATATATATATATATATATATATATATATATATATATATATATATATATATATATAATGTCACTTGTTTAGGCTCGAATAAACAGTAACACAAGAAAGAGTGAACACATCAAGCTTTGAAAAATACAATAATTTATTTCCCTTGAAATGATCCAAAAATAATCCGATAATAAAATTTAGTAGTCCTAATAACAAATGTTAAACTGATTTCACGTTCGAATCTCAACGAAGAATCCAATATGGAAGACGATGACGTACGCTGCAATCTGTAGTGTTGAATGCCATTGTTCCTTGTAGAAATAAGAATTCACTCTCTGGTTTCTGATAGCAGAATACATTTGTTTTTAAAACACTGTTCTTGTTCCACAATATTACATGAGCACATGTATTTTCCAGAAAAATAACATAATTAATCATTTTGAATCCAAGTAATTTGAAATAGCTCCAAACGCACAACATACAACGAACTCTTTAACAGCCCTGCTTCTACTGATATTAATTCTCCCAAAACGTGGGTTATATGGGCTTTTCAAAAAGTAATCAAGGGTCACTTGATCATCTTCTGGTATATATAGAAACATGTACTTGTTACAGATCACGTTTACCCAGTGTGACCCTGAAGAAAACCAATCATTTTTACTCTAAAAAATAATAATTAAAAATTTGTTATATCTAAAAGAAAATGTCTCATCATGACCATGGAAAGAATCAATCAAGAATTTAAAATAAAATAGAACTTGTTTACGAAGGTTGCTACAAATTCTAAAACAAGGTCAGGATTTAGATCAACATCTGGTGTTTATAAACTAAGAGTCAAAGTCAAATTATTTTCTAAAAAATATATTATCTCTAGTGAATACATGTACATTACAATATCATGTAATGAAAAATAATTGTTTTAAAAACTGGCAAAAAATTAAGTTGAAATAAATATATATACTTAGAACAGAGTTGTTCCAAATCATTTTGTTTCTACTAAGTCAAGGTCATGGTCATTTCTTGGAAACAATATATTTTTGGGGCCATACAACGTTAAGTCTAACATCAGTTTTGAGAATTATTCATTTCAAAACGTTCCATAAAAGTTATTGGTGTTTTCGCCAATTCTATCCCTATTAAGGGATGCATGAACTACTCCGAGCCTTCTATGATCAGGTACTTTACATTTGTCTGAGAAATCTTCTATTTTTGTTCACGAACTAGATTGTGGTTTTATTCAAATTCCTATATATAACATGAATTTAACACCAGAATTAGTTTCAAGATCAGTGACAATCGGCCTTGTCAATTATGTGAAATTTAGGTTGTTCATTTATTACTAGTCAGTGACTTAGCTGAAGAAAATATCTTGAGATATCCTGCTTGTTTCATTGGGCTATTATCGAAATTTACTCTGCAGAGGCACCGACTTGTTATTTTGTTTTAAATACTTGTTATAATTATGTGGAAATACTGGCAATGACGAATGTACCATGAACTATCGAATCGTGGTAATGTTGCTTTGATACGAGAAAAGAATAGGACGAAGGTGTTTACTCCCTGTTGTTTGCTGTTATGAGGTCAGTTCAAGGTTCTCTTGGATTTAATTCTTTTTAACGTGTTTTTGGACACGCTGTTCGTGGATCATTGAAGATCTTGAAAGTAAAACTTTTTTCTACAGAGATTAATTAACTTTATTACAGAATTAATCCTCTCAATCAGTAATCTTTGAAAATGAAAATTGAAAATGTGTTGGCGAATAATTTTATTGAACCAAGCAAATGTATATAGGGATCACTGTGTATTATTTTGCCGAAACCATATTATTCTTTCTGTATGTGCACTGACCACATCCAAGTGAACAGGGCCACCAAAACAGACTCATTTCCAATGCCAAGAATTGATCACTTTATTGGCGTAATTGCTAAAAGGATTGTTACAAATTCAACTCACGGATAGAGCAAGAGAACGTTCGCCTTTGCAACTCCAGATGGATGGTATCAATACAAAGGGATGTCAGTTGGTATTAACATTTATCCCTCTATATTACAGCGGTTTATAAACATGGTAACATCTGGTAGGGATGGCTGTGATGCCTGTATCAACGATATCAGTATCACCTGGAAACTATCCAGAAATGGTTAGGTTTCATGAGTTGGGGAATATTTTGATAATTCATTTACGTAAAAGTGAGTTTTTGATGCGCATGTGTCACATTTGTAGGACTTATTGTTGGACATGTTCAACTTAAGCCTGTAAAAGCTACGGTTAAAGCTATCGCTGAATTCCTGTGCGTATCACTACTAAGTAACTGATGCAACCTTTGGGTATGGCTGGATATTATCGGAAACGTTGCTCAACCTTTTCCATAATTACTAAGCCCTGACCAATTTACTGAGTAAGAAGTGTCATTCTCATGACATATGTACGGATGCGTTCAATAAATGAAAAGCCATACTTAAACGTGTACCAGTTCTTTCAGCTCCATATTTTAATCAACCCTTTAAAATGTATGTTGATAATTTAAACAATGATGCAGCAATCCATATCAAGTGCAATGTGGACATAATTAATTTTATAGTTCAGATTTAGTTCAATTGTTTTGTTAGGATACCAGCACAAGAAACTTTCTGGAAAAAATAAACGAAACTTAGAAAATGTAAATATGAATGCAAGATGTTAATCTTTAGCTTTTGTATATGTTATTTGATCTAATGGCACTTTTTGAGAAATGTTTAACACAGTGAAATTTCTGATTTGAATTTACAAGGTTATGAAAATGCAATAAAGCATATTTGCATTACATAGTTGTGCTACAACATACTATAGTGGCTGACCGACTACTGCCTTTATTCTATTATTAATTACCTTTCTTCTATTATTAATATGTCCCGAAATAATTATTCTTCTATACAGGTTGTTGGAGGAATATAGTTCCCGAGCGTTTGCTGATTCACAATATCCTAACGGCAACCTTGTTGTAGGACATGACATCATCTAATGCAGACACGTCAAAAAGATCTAATTCGCGTACTGAAGTTTATCATCACGTTGTCAAGAGAAATGCATACGATTCTGAACGTTATCCACGTAGTCAGTCGTCAGACGTTGTGGACTATGGATGCGATGTGCCACATTGTTCAGTCTTTGGTATCCTAGTTACCCGTCACACTAATGGAAATAGGGCAATGTAGTCTTCAAAGACGGTAGGGTTAAAATCTCCATGGTAAAGAGCAATCAGAATCATTTTAGTCAAGGGAATGGAAAAGTACTGAGAATTCACATTACTGTATTTAGTGATTTGAAGAGTTTGTTTTACTTGTAACTGGTAACATAATCTGTGTACGAGTTTACATGTTCTATTTCTTATTGAATCTTTCATTGAATATGCGAATACGTAATGTAGCAGCTTTCTTCAGCGTTGTAGAGACAGATCCAAGGTTCTAATCAGGTACACGATGCATAGCCATGAATTGTGGCTCGTGTTTGTAGGAGTTTTTGCATGAATTGATGGGTACCTGCTGATCAACTGGACAAAGCTGAAAGACCTCACTGGCATGACGATTTCAAGGTTACACTGAGGCATCACACATACATGTTACAGTTGTTGGAAGTTCTGTCATGTCAGATTTCAATAACAGCGATTTCATTATAGGTATCAGTCTGACAAAATTAAAATGCTAAGTATTTTGATGATATTTTACAACATAACCAAATCTCCCCATCGTTGTACGCCATTCTCTGGTCGGACAAGGTCGCTGCAAAGAAGAATTTAGACTTCAAGTCATATTCTATTTGAAGGTTACTATTAACCCGAGGCAACACATTGGTCAGAATACCCAGTTTTCCAAGCTCAAATTGATGACAGACACGTTTGTTGCAGCGGTCATGAACTCAAAGAGGCGTGTTCACTTTGGAAAACATAACAGTCAGACTGCACATGCAGTCAGAATTAGTTTGCGTGTACATTTCATATGTACCCTTTTTGAATTGTTATCGAGGACAGTTTCATCCTTCCTATTAGTCTTATATATATATATATATATATATATATATATATATATATATATATATATAATGTCACTTGTTTAGGCTCGAATAAACAGTAACACAAGAAAGAGTGAACACATCAAGCTTTGAAAAATACAATAATTTATTTCCCTTGAAATGATCCAAAAATAATCCGATAATAAAATTTAGTAGTCCTAATAACAAATGTTAAACTGATTTCACGTTCGAATCTCAACGAAGAATCCAATATGGAAGACGATGACGTACGCTGCAATCTGTAGTGTTGAATGCCATTGTTCCTTGTAGAAATAAGAATTCACTCTCTGGTTTCTGATAGCAGAATACATTTGTTTTTAAAACACTGTTCTTGTTCCACAATATTACATGAGCACATGTATTTTCCAGAAAAATAACATAATTAATCATTTTGAATCCAAGTAATTTGAAATAGCTCCAAACGCACAACATACAACGAACTCTTTAACAGCCCTGCTTCTACTGATATTAATTCTCCCAAAACGTGGGTTATATGGGCTTTTCAAAAAGTAATCAAGGGTCACTTGATCATCTTCTGGTATATATAGAAACATGTACTTGTTACAGATCACGTTTACCCAGTGTGACCCTGAAGAAAACCAATCATTTTTACTCTAAAAAATAATAATTAAAAATTTGTTATATCTAAAAGAAAATGTCTCATCATGACCATGGAAAGAATCAATCAAGAATTTAAAATAAAATAGAACTTGTTTACGAAGGTTGCTACAAATTCTAAAACAAGGTCAGGATTTAGATCAACATCTGGTGTTTATAAACTAAGAGTCAAAGTCAAATTATTTTCTAAAAAATATATTATCTCTAGTGAATACATGTACATTACAATATCATGTAATGAAAAATAATTGTTTTAAAAACTGGCAAAAAATTAAGTTGAAATAAATATATATACTTAGAACAGAGTTGTTCCAAATCATTTTGTTTCTACTAAGTCAAGGTCATGGTCATTTCTTGGAAACAA
This sequence comes from Sinohyriopsis cumingii, assembly GCA_028554795.2. Lineage (NCBI taxonomy): Eukaryota > Metazoa > Mollusca > Bivalvia > Unionida > Unionidae > Sinohyriopsis > Sinohyriopsis cumingii. Next base: position 118,522,921 of record CM068831.1, read on the forward strand.
TATATTTTTGGGGCCATACAACGTTAAGTCTAACATCAGTTTTGAGAATTATTCATTTCAAAACGTTCCATAAAAGTTATTGGTGTTTTCGCCAATTCTATCCCTATTAAGGGATGCATGAACTACTCCGAGCCTTCTATGATCAGGTACTTTACATTTGTCTGAGAAATCTTCTATTTTTGTTCACGAACTAGATTGTGGTTTTATTCAAATTCCTATATATAACATGAATTTAACACCAGAATTAGTTTCAAGATCAGTGACAATCGGCCTTGTCAATTATGTGAAATTTAGGTTGTTCATTTATTACTAGTCAGTGACTTAGCTGAAGAAAATATCTTGAGATATCCTGCTTGTTTCATTGGGCTATTATCGAAATTTACTCTGCAGAGGCACCGACTTGTTATTTTGTTTTAAATACTTGTTATAATTATGTGGAAATACTGGCAATGACGAATGTACCATGAACTATCGAATCGTGGTAATGTTGCTTTGATACGAGAAAAGAATAGGACGAAGGTGTTTACTCCCTGTTGTTTGCTGTTATGAGGTCAGTTCAAGGTTCTCTTGGATTTAATTCTTTTTAACGTGTTTTTGGACACGCTGTTCGTGGATCATTGAAGATCTTGAAAGTAAAACTTTTTTCTACAGAGATTAATTAACTTTATTACAGAATTAATCCTCTCAATCAGTAATCTTTGAAAATGAAAATTGAAAATGTGTTGGCGAATAATTTTATTGAACCAAGCAAATGTATATAGGGATCACTGTGTATTATTTTGCCGAAACCATATTATTCTTTCTGTATGTGCACTGACCACATCCAAGTGAACAGGGCCACCAAAACAGACTCATTTCCAATGCCAAGAATTGATCACTTTATTGGCGTAATTGCTAAAAGGATTGTTACAAATTCAACTCACGGATAGAGCAAGAGAACGTTCGCCTTTGCAACTCCAGATGGATGGTATCAATACAAAGGGATGTCAGTTGGTATTAACATTTATCCCTCTATATTACAGCGGTTTATAAACATGGTAACATCTGGTAGGGATGGCTGTGATGCCTGTATCAACGATATCAGTATCACCTGGAAACTATCCAGAAATGGTTAGGTTTCATGAGTTGGGGAATATTTTGATAATTCATTTACGTAAAAGTGAGTTTTTGATGCGCATGTGTCACATTTGTAGGACTTATTGTTGGACATGTTCAACTTAAGCCTGTAAAAGCTACGGTTAAAGCTATCGCTGAATTCCTGTGCGTATCACTACTAAGTAACTGATGCAACCTTTGGGTATGGCTGGATATTATCGGAAACGTTGCTCAACCTTTTCCATAATTACTAAGCCCTGACCAATTTACTGAGTAAGAAGTGTCATTCTCATGACATATGTACGGATGCGTTCAATAAATGAAAAGCCATACTTAAACGTGTACCAGTTCTTTCAGCTCCATATTTTAATCAACCCTTTAAAATGTATGTTGATACAAGTGATGTAGGGGTTGGCGGAGTATTTATTCACGACGAAAAAGTGGCATGGATCATCCAGTGTGATATTTCGCTATAAATAAGCCCCATATAAATTATTCCATTATCAAGAAGGAATATTCGGCTTTAATTCTGCATTGATAACACCTTGAATTGTATATGAATTCTGCTTCTTCTCCTGTTATTGTATTCAGTGATCACAAACAACAAAATTAAAAATAAAAATCAGAGATTGTTGAGACTGAAGCAAGGATACAACATCAACATTAGGCACATCAAGGGAATAGAAAATTTAATTGCAGATTCAATTTAACATGTATGAGAGTTTTATATTGGTATATGTTTTATACATTGTGTATATCCATTATATATATTAACTGTAATTGCATCATCTTCATCATGTGTGTATTTAATTAATACGGAAAAAGAAAGTTATATTGCATAAATAGTTATCTTTATGATTGTATGTGTTATGCATATATATATATTTTTTGCTACCTCTTGGTACATGATTTTATCTATTTTGTTTACTTTTAATTGATCGCTGTAAATGGTAGTAATTTCCTGTAATTTTTAGTTGGATTTGGCCATCGTGACTAGGGACTGTTGTAGGAAACGTACAAGATTTAATTTACATATGATATATAAATAGATGCTTACGTATCTGTTGATAGTTGCTAAATAAACCTTAATAAAAAGACCTGATGACGACTTCGGGTTGATTTCTCATATGCTGATCTTCCATGGTTGTGCTAGGTCACATGATCGGGGAATTTTTAAAAAAAAATTGAATAGTAAGATCTGTAAAGTGGGGTATGTTGTGAAATCCTGTCGTAATTTATGGTGTATATAAGGACAGAACTGAGCAGTCAGATTCGTTCCCATGTTAATGTCATCTCATGTATTGTGCTGCTGTTGTAAGTCTGTATTGTAATTTAGATATAATTGGTTGAGGAACATCATTTGTTTGGACTGTTCTCTGGAAATAAGAAGTGTTCATTATTTGGGCTATACTGTTATTCTGGAACTATTGTGAATTATTCTAAGGAGTTCTTGACAATGTCACACTTCTTGCCAGACTAGTATGTGTTCTGTTTTGAAACATATACGGAAATTTCAATTATTGGGGATTTTCAAAAAGCTTTATCAGGATTGTTTTTGATTGACGTCATAACATTGATACTTAAATTATTTGTTAAGTTTTACAAAACATACTGGTTTTGCTTCCTTTTGTTACTCAGTTTATGACCATAAGATCGATACGAATCTTCTTTCTATCTATGCATTATTTTACATACATTGGAAAATCAACTCACATACGAATTGAAGTCGAATAACCTTCACGTGTATATGTGCCCATTTTTGTTGGAACTTTATCAATTTGCTTCTTGTATGAGCCATAATGATAAAGAGAGAGAAAACGAGAAGACAGATAAACGATTATGTCAATTCACTGAGAAAAAGAGGAGTTTAATACATGTGTGTGTGTGTGTGTGTGTGAGTGTGTGTGTGTGAGAGAGAGAGAGAGAGAGAGAGAGAGAGAGAGAGAAACATTTACATAAGCTCTCGGTGGAGGATTCAAATAGTCACATGACCGCAATTATGTGGACTGTACATTTTACCGTATATCGACTTGTGTGATACGGAACATCGATAAAACAGTCCATTGAGAACAAGTAAAGGATGTTATTAATATTCATAAAGTATCGTTGCATGGTTTAACTAATTTGATACTGAGGGAGAGGACGCTCGTTTAATCATTATAGCAACAAAATATATGGTATGTATGGTATGTATATTGTTTTTTTTTTTAAAAAAAACATTGTTATTAATTTAAGACTTTTTTCTATATGCGCATTTTCCCAATACGACTAAATTTTGTACTCTATTTTTATATAGTTCACTTTATCCACAAGTGTATTAGATTTGTATTCGATTCATTTAGTTATTTTCTCTACAATTGTCACTGCCATCTGGAACAGATCGTGATAATTGTCTAAAGCAACGTGACGGCGCATGCTAAATAAAGAAGTTTAAATATGTGTCATGTATTAGAGTAGGTCAAAATGTAGAATATCTGCAGATTGAAATAACTTATATACGTGTCGACAGTACACGCAACCAACTATATTCCCGCTTAAATTGGCTCAAATGGAACTCTTAAATTAAGGTCAATACAGTGTTGTTGTTGTTGTTATAGGGTTTAGCGCCATTTTTCAGCAAAAGATAGGCTATATATGCCCAGCATAATGGTGGGAAAAGAATTTTGGTAAAACCCCAGAAAGAACCACTGACCCAAGATAAGCTACTGGCAAGGTTTCTCACATGCCCACACTGGCCTAGCCCGAGACTCGAACCATGCAGACAGGTGTGATGGCCATTCGGTGACCCTAAATACACAGAGAACTAAAGTAAGGAAGGCGCTGTACATAACCGGTACATCCAACACTTTGGAAAATGTGATTCAAATATCAGAAACGAATAGCAGTTTCATTATAGCTTTTAACGCTGCCTTGCATCGAAGCGCTAAGAAAGAACTGTATAAATGAAACGCTGCATCATATACGTATGAACAATGAACACACCCATACTACTGCACAGATATGTAATGTATAACTAAATTAAAGGGGATATTATAACAATTTTATGTTGGATTTTCAAACTAATAACGGCGGATAAGTTGAGCATTGATAGTCTGGACTCTTCATGAGCAAGAATAATAAGTTTGATTTCAAGCAGGATCATCGTTGTGGTTTTAATTAAGCTTACGTTAGAATCATGAAACGATCATTGTTGTATAGTATTGAAGTCCTCAAAGAAATTAGCGAATTTCATAACCTAAGGTGGTCCATTTATCGTACCTGTCTTTAGAGTCCAGTCACACTGAACCTTTGAATATTTAATTATAACTATGCTTGAATCGTGGTATTTGTTTCTTTTGTACATCAACGTACTACAAAAGTAGAAAACCACAAACAAAATACGTTAAATGCATTCTATTAAAGATTATCGTGTGAGGCTAAACGTGAAATACAACCACTGCAACTACCAATACTGCTACTACTGATAATAATAATAATAATAATAATAATGATAATGATAATAATGATAATAATAATAATAATAATAATAATAATAATAATGATAATAATAATAATAATAATAATAATAATAATAATAATAATTTTATATGCTTACGTATTCGTTGCACATAATGAGTAAACCATATATTTTAATCTATATCAAGCCTGTGACTCGTGGGTCTTATTGACTCAGAAGTCGATCAATAAAAACATGTACTTTTATATTATTCATAAAATTCCATTTTAGCATTGAAATAACAAGATACTGAATCAACATATACTGTAACATTTCATGACAAAACATGTCTAGCTCTTTACGATTTCCCGATGATAGCAAATCTTTTTGTTTCACATTTGTATGCAGTGGTCATGGGATTTATCTATCTATAAATATTTTTAATTCGTATAACATAAACTCCATTCAAGATGTCGACCAATCAGCATTTTCCTAAATAAACCCGTCTATCTATTGATAAAGATTGCTCCCAATTTCATTTAATATTGTCCATCTATTTGCCTATGCAGTGTGTACCCAATTAGACCCAATACTGCATTTGATATTAATAAGAGTTACATTTTCACAGCTTCTATTATATCCCTTTTGTTTCTTTTCTTTTCAGATGATGCTATCATTTCGATGTTGCCACGAACTAGCTCTAACTCTAGTAATTCAGGTATCTTCTAAGTACTTTAAAAAATTATTTGCATGAAACTGACCACACTATGAAAACAATCTTCAGTTGTATAGCCGATTTTAATGAAGATTCATAAAACTATGTGGGTTTTCAGTTTGCAGGCACGCTGCGATAATGAAATTGCTTTTACTTGCAGTTACCATGTGGTTTGATGTGAAATAATTTCTTGAGGGCTCATTCTGAGGTCTGAGTGGGACCGGTCATTCGCGTTGTCTATTTGACCATCAGACAAGAGTTATGGAAAAAGAAATACAGTTGACACTGCGGAATACATAAGTTCCATTTTCAAACAATATTATTCAGTAACAGTTCATGAGTGAAATCAATATATAAACCTCGCAATATGAGTGATAAACTGTAATAAATACATACTACTATTGCATTATTGTAAAATTGTATAAGAATTGATCAGCATTGGTTAAATACTCACACACTATTCATATCAGTGTATAAGTCCAAAACTTGATACCCTTGGATATATAGTCATGCCGCATTCATATTTGTGTACATATACTATATACCGATCATCCATAAAATCAGATACATTATTCACCCGCATATGAAGTTTTTAAAAATACATCACATTTCCAAAGTATTGGATCTAGCACATCCTGGTCTGACAGGCTCTCTAACGCTAATTATTTATCATTAGCTTCAAATTAACACAGAATAACGTCTTCAAGTTGGGCAACGACGTCAGTATATTTATCGCGCTTAACTGTATGAAATTACAAAATGTTTGGCTTTGGGTGATGAATGGGAGTCACAAACTTTAGTTTGGCTAGCCTCGTTTACAAAATTGTGCACATACATGCGAAATGTTATTGTTTGATATATTAATCAACGCGAACACTCGACATATTTGTCTCATTATTTAATTCAACAAATTTTCCTCTGATACTATATTTGTTGAACATCTCCATCAGTAGACAGTTTTTAGAATTTAATATATCAGTATCATAGATTGACTCGTCCATGAGGTCGATCATTATATAATAATAATTCTTGAATTATATATTTTTGCATAAACAATTTAGTTAAGATTCCCCACTAAAACAAATGTCTTCAACACATCTTTGCTAAATAGTCATAGACGGTTGGCATTATTTTCATCTTTATTCTTTTTTATAATGCCACTTAACAATGCAATAATTAAGGCCCCCACAATTATTAAATAATTGGATTTGACCACGAATACCCACGGGGCATATTAAACGGGCCTTTGGTCTTCTTAGTTATAGTCTTGTTTGGCCACATGCGATCCGCATTAATCGCCCTTGCACGTCTTATCATATTTTTCCGCTGTTCCACTGAGCAACCACATACAATTATGTTTGTAGTATGACATTAACTAAAACTATTATTTACAAATTAAATTAAAAGCAGATCCCGTGTGTCGCATTAAAGTATAGAGATGACACAGATCTAGCAGATGAATTACTCATTTATTGTTTTACGATCTCATATACTGTTGCTCAATGTTACTGAAAAATTAGGTGTGTTAGCCACTAGGGAAAACGCAAGATTGCCAGGTGGAATTAATATGGGTTATATGATGGCAATTCCCCACAATGTACTCATCTTCGTACATCAATATTTACATATGCATCAATAAATCTCTTATCAATGATCAACCGATTTCCGAATGACGCCGTTAGGGACGCCACGGTTTCATTTTACATCAGCAAATCCAAATTATAACCGTTTTACGATTATGTTCCTACTCTGTGTGCCTGTGTGCAAGATCCATATGGTCATGGTTGAGTAAAATTGGGCAAATGATCCTATTTCATGATATAAAAAACTGTTTATATGAATGGTCCTGCTTGTTCTGGTAAAACAACGAGGGCTGAAGAATTATTCAGGAAATCTGATATTGTCATTTTAACGTCTACTCACATACTTACTTAAGGTAGGTAAGTTTCGTGCTTACTACAGTTTATTTTAGATGGACAGGTGACACATGGACTCCAGACAGAATGAGCGACGAGAAATACATCCCCATAATCATTATTTTGGACGAGATTTGCACGGTATCGAAAGAAGTTCTGAACCATTTTTCTTGATTGGTTAGAAACTAAATAAACTGTTGTTATCGTTTGTGGACGTCAGTGGCAACCTCGTCCATTCAAGAGAGAACATTCACAAAGTTCGCTTAAAGGTTAAGTCAGTAATTATGAAGATATGTTGGTAGATCATAGAGCAAGAGAAGAATGACTAAAGGAGTTAAAAGATAAAATTAGAATTCTTGTAAAGGAAAATGACAATTTTGGAACGTACGGCGCCCTCACGATTTTATAGTAGCATCAAGGTAATTAGTTTGCTATTCACTTCAATCAGAATTATTTGGACTTCGTAAGGAAGGTTCCTGAGTTGGCAGTTCCTCTGTACTAGCGTCCAAAATATACTCGTCAGCGGAATATTCTCTTAGAGATGCCAGGTTCCAGTTCTCAGGATAAATATGTAATTCAAAATCTCGTTCGTGTTCCAGGTAGACGTCGTTGAACCATGATACAGGACTCTAGGATATGCCATATAAATTCATTCATCGCAGGCATTAACTATCTTAGATACCAATATGTTGATGACTGCGTTGAAAGATCAAATATAGTGTATTTAGCAGTATCAAGAGTTACAAGCAAGTCTCAGCAATATATTATAGTCCTCGCGTGCAGAAAGCTGTCATGCGACAATAACGGGACTAAAGTTCCTGGCCCGGTAAAGAAAAACTTAGCCGCATTTCAACAAGATAACAAAAAATAAACACGAGTTTGATCTTCATCCTAAAGTCATCATGCCGCTGAAACAACAACAAAATGTTAACTGCTCTCAATGTAAGACAATTACGTTATGGCAATATTTTCATAATGACCCACGACAATTTACCGTAGATAGAACTGATAGTAGCTGTGTCTATACACGCGAAGATATCATGGTGACATGTCTTGAATGTAACTGGCGTAGGGAGTCGAGCTCCCCGGCGACGCAAAATTAACGCAATAACCAGGCTGGTGGTAATTGTGTATTTTCAGGAATTACTAGTAATTATTCACGGACAAATAAACGTTTAGTAGCCACGGAATCTAGCCTGTATTTTGCAGGCTTACCCGGAGATATTACCACCTTGGAACGTTTATGTGCGGGTATACTCCAGATAGGATTAGTCACTTTGTTCACCACCTTCAAGTTCATAAAGTTCATACAAACACATATTACTTTGATATCCAGCATTGGTTTCTGTGAGATCTAGGTTTGCTTTGTCATAGTGCGTTTCTTCGCGAATGAATCGATGGGTTTCATAGAACTTCAACGCGTGACCCCATTACCGTATTATGATTGGCAGTCATGGAATCCATTCATAATATCGATGTCTGTACCGGAGCATATTGATGTCCAAACACTCGTTCAACAAGAATTCGGTTAAATCGTTCAACGGTTTACTGACCACGATGTATTGTGGCGTGTCCACGTCTAACCTTAACATTATCGTTCTGCATCAGCGATGATACTGCACCAAGAAACTCTTTGCCATGATCAACGCGTAGCAATCGTTGCCAGTGCAAGGCAGATCCACAGCCACGTTGATAAATTCGTTCAAACGTGGTTGCGACTTCAGTTGCTGTTTTAGTTGATATGGCTGTGTGCGTACTTAATCACGGGGCAAAAACGAGAAATCTGCCTGATGAAATTCGTTATGGGTGATATCATCAAACCATCCATACTTAATCCATTAAGGTGGTGGTAGATAAATTTGTCATATTGCTTGTCCGGACAACCATTCTGCAATATCATGCTTGACACCTGCTACAGCAGCGAGTCTGCTAATCGCCGCAGTGCCCTTCCAATATCCTCTTGGACTATAATAATTCGATTCCTTTGTTTATTATCAGAACATTGACCGCTAGACTCCAGCCTCTAGTTTGCCGCTCATCGCCGTTCTTATAAACCGGTTAGCAATTGACTCACTCATAATGTTTTATCTAGTTTGGAGTGTGAATCAAAATGACATAAGGGATATGTCGTTGTTTCAGATCTTTATTTTTATCGCGACGTCATGAGTATGGCACGCTTGATTAATCGCAAATAGACAGAAAATCAATGGTGGGGTTCAGTCCGACTACCTGCGTGATCTTTTAATAGAAGATTCGTTTCTAAAATGAACTGTTAGAAAGTCGAATGTGTGGGGGTCTGTCCGATGATCAGTGTGATTGTTTTGATAGGAGATTAATTTTTTTAAATGACCGTTAGTAGGGCAATCTTGTGGGTCGGTCAGACGACCAGATTGATTTATTTTACAGAATGTTATTTGTTTTGTTTAAATAGACCGTTGGAAAGTTAATTGTGTGGGTCGGTCAGACGACCAGAGTGATTTTTTTACAGAAGGTTCGTTGTTTTGTTTAATAGACCGTTACAAAGTCAAACATGGTGTTCGAGCCACACTCCCTGCTGTAACACCAGAAACACGAGATTCAATGACAAAATTATTCAAAATCAGTTCCAGAAACGTCAAAAGATTCGGAAACATTTAAGAAAATGCTTTATTTATCCTTTTGAAACTCAAACATCACGTTTTTGGTTTCAATACAAAATTGATCTTTTGTTAAATCGTTAACATTTATTCTTAAAATGAAATACATATGTCAGCGTAATATATGTTAAAGTTTGTGCACGAATGCATTTATTTTAATGATCCTTATAAACTGGAATTAGTTGGCTCTGTAGTTTGGTACTATTAGTCAATCCTTAAAGAAATTAGAAGGAAGGTTCCATGCAATACAAATTGTATCATGCTGTCCCTTACATATAATCCTTAACGGAAACATGATATTTTCTTAGATGACTCTATTGTCCATCCATTAATGTCACCTGGATGAGAACCGCTCTTATTTCAGAAACTTTTACATTTACTAGCTAGAACCGTCCCGTCCCCAACCTTTCAGAACTTATAAGGCGAGTCTATATGGTGAAGAGAAATTTCATTTAAATCCTTAGGTAGCACGCACGCGTCTCAAAAATAATAATAATAGCATTAATATTTATGAGGATGGTTATCACAGTTATGTACACAGCTGTTTCATTATGCACATTACAGGTGGAAAATGTTTGCATTTATAGTGGGGCAATATAACATTTTTAAATAATAATATGTTATTGAGGACATGCATGTTTCTTATGGTAAAATAATTCTAGTATAATTGGAGTCTCTATATAATTTGTCAATCGAATCGGTATCAGTGTCTTATAAAACGAAGAATTCGGATCCGCTTCATAAGGAAAACGTAACTACAGTGGTACTTGCCTATACTCCTTTCCGGCTATAATGAACGATAACGTACGTTTGACCCATAAAAAGAGTTTCATTCATTACAAATGGTATATATGGTACATGCCTCATACGGCAAATTGCCAGAAAGTTGGATAAATCATGTTCATGATAACGAAAAGAAATGAGACCATTTCGTACTTATGCGTTTTATATTTCTCCTAGTCGTAAAAACAATAAAGTCAGTTCAAACACTGTGAAAATTCATTTTAATTCAGTTAGTAGGCAATAACAAATAACGCTACAACCAATTATTTTAGTATAAACAAGACTTAAAGAACCGGAAGTCTTACTTCAAACTTGGATCATTCAATAAGTATATTTTGATCTGTTAAATATATAGATTTTTCTACAAATAGAATTTCTTGAATCTATTCTCCTTGAGTTGGTCATTTTTTTTTAAAGAATTAGAAACAACTTTCAGTGCCAAATAAATTGCAATATACCCGTATTTATACACATAATCATTAACGGATACATGATATTGTTTCAATCAGATGACTCCATTGTCCACCCATGCATGTAACCTGGTCGGGAACAGCTCTTAATCCAGAAACTTTACATTTAATAATCACAACCATCCCGTCCAGTACTATCTTAAAAGACTGTGCTGAGCCTACATCGTAAAAATAAACTGCATTTAAATCAATAGGTAAAACGCAAGTACTTTAAAAATAATAATACTGTAATAACATTAATATAATGAGGATAGTTATCACACTTATATTTATACAGCTATTTCAGTTTCCTAGGTCTTATTTCAGCCATGAAAGCTTATTGATAAAATACTACGTTTCTTTAATTGTTTGGTTTTGGTTTATGTCATTTGTAACATTTACCACCAATATACAGTGTCTTTCGTCCTTCATATGTTTGTTTTCTTTTCATAAATTCTCCCAAACGATCATGTTGCTTTCTCACCTGACATATGCACATTACACGTCATTATACTCAGTGATGAATTTTTACTTGTATAGTGGGCATTATTGAACCTATATCAGTGGCTAATTGGTTAGCAAGATCCGCGATGAATGGTAAACTAGTATTAGGGGCTGGTTATTAATCAATTATTATAATGGAATCGATTTATTCTAGCCCAAGTGGATATTGGAAAGGCAGAGCAACGATTAGTAAACCCGCCGGCGTAGCAGATGTTACACGTGTTCCTGCTGAAGAAATGGTTAGCACGACAGGCAATATGGCAAATTTACCTACCAACCGCCTAAACGAATCGAGTATGCACATCTTGATGTCAGCGTGCCAAATGAAGTTCATCAAGCGGATATATTATTCTTACCACATGATACTATCAAAATACGAAGACGTAAAACAGACAAAGACGAGACGCGCTAACTCTCGTTGACAAGGAAGAAGAATCATTATCAACTAAAACAGCAACAGAAGTAGCTTCTGCGTTTGAACGAATGCATCAACTAGAACCCTTACGATGGTCACATCTACTACAAGTTGATCATGGTAAAGAATTTCAGGGTGCAGTATCATCACTAATGAAGCAACATAACGTCAAAATATGACTCGGACATAAAGCAATTAATGGCGATCAAGCAATTGTTGAACGACTTAATCGAACACTTGCTGAGAGGTTATTTGGATATCAATACGCGAAGGAAATAATTCAGAGTGACAAAAGATCTCGTGAATGGGTTGCAAGATTGCCAAGTGTGATAGCTACATTAAACAATGATATTACTCGAACAATTGCGTTAAAACATGTTGACGCAATTACAAAATAAAACATACCTATAAAAAGACATACATTTTCAAAACACCCAATATTAGGCTATGTTACCGTAAGATATTTATATGAACCCGGTAAACTAGAAGATTTTAAAAAATAGCGACTGATTCTATTTAGAGTATTACTACGCATACAATTTCTACCGTAGTTATACCCACTTGTAGACCTGCAATCTACATATTAGATCATACTACTCCTCAACTGTCATTCCTGAAGAATTAACTTTTGTAAGTTTCCAGCCCCCTTACGCCGATTACACTGAGACAGGTTAGCATCACATTTGTACGTGAATGGCCAAGATTGCTATCTTTTCTATCCATGATAAATTGTCTTGGATTATTACTCGAGGACTGTCACAACATTACTGTGTTACATTCATCACAATGATTATTCTGTTATTGTTTTAGTGTCATGATAAATTCAGCATCGAGATCAAAGTCGCTATTGTGTTTTTTTTCCTTCACACTTTATAACTAGCCAATTTTGTTCCTATTATGTCGCTGTCAACAACATCATTACTAGTTTCTGTAATGTCAATGACGATTCTCCGCAGCTAAGATATTTTCTGACTCGAGACACTGCAAGATAAACTAAATTTGACCACTCGATATAATTATCTACGATCCAAACTCGCGTATTAGTACTAGTTAATCCATGAGATGAATGAATCGTCATTGCGTACCCCAGCGTGAACGGGGATTTGTTCATGATTAACGTATCCTCAACAACACTGATATCAGCTGTGATAATATAATTTAATACGAGATTCTATTTTTCTTATGATCCTGGTATATCGACATCAATATTCTGTAGTCACGTATCAGCCGGTCTATGTCACAATAGTACACGTTGATCTGCGAATTTTTCTTTATACAACTGAAATAATTGCTACTGAAGTTCATCGCGATGAATAGTTCTACTTGCCACTATTAAGTCGCTTGGTTTCCATGTGTTCCAAAATGTATCCATCGAATTTTCTTTGATCACCGTACGTAGTGCCCTACATTATTCGGTTTTAATCTGATTAAATGTTTAAATTTTATTAATATATCATCAAGTGATCTATGTTCGTGTCGCTTTCCTCGTAATAATCCACAAAACTATTTAACCATTAATGTTTAGACTTTCCAACAAGCGGCGTTGTTGACCATGATCACCGCACATGATCACATCTGTATTTGTATCATATCCAATCGAGAAAAATTTTAACACATCCAGCGACACTGTGCATATCTCATTCCATATTATTATGGCGGGTATATATTTCTCACCCATTCGGTCAGGAATCCATTTATCACCATTCCATAGGAAGAAGCTATGATAAGTACACGATTGTACTCCTCATTCTTTCATTTCTCTTGCAAGTCTGTGTTGAAACCATCATTTTACTTTCATAACACCGAAATAGGTCCGATTAGATAAACGGTACTGTGTCTTGATACTGGATCATATACATGATGGCGCCTTTTACATTTGTATCACCGATACAGATAACTGATAACTGATAATTATCCTTGATGTCAACATCAGCGGATCCTGCGTAGCAGTGTAGTTGTTCTTGTTTTAAATTGCACGAGCCCTAATCAGTGTATTTATCAAACCCGTTAACCATCCGTAAGTTTGAATATTTTTTGCGAAATATAAAATGAATCGGTGGCAACTATAACCGCGGTGTCAGAAAATCTATTTACCATCGACAAAAAAGGTATTAAAGCTTACACGAGCATTGAAGATCTTAAATGAACAAACTGCGGCGATTCTTCATCGGTATAACTCAAAATTGAACCAAGTTTACTTCCATCTGAGAAAAGCTATTTCTCGATCTATAAATGTATTATTGTTTACTGTATCCGCGATTATAAAATCCAACTCGGTACCATCCATGATTAATCTTGCACAGTGTCGTCGTTGATCACTTCCACCTTGAGTAAATTTACTAATTATTTTTCTACTAATATCCTTCACAATTCCTTCCTTGTTTTCGTTTCTGATTTACAGTGTTTTATTAAGAAATTCAGTAAACTCGTTTTCACCTAGACAATGACAGTTTTCTTTCATCTCGCAGATAACCTTGTTGGCGTCGGGTTTATCGGGAACGAGTAACCAATCTCCGGTATGCGCACGATATGATATAATTGCTTCGCTAACTGATAACAATAACAGCTTTTTCACTACCAAGCATAAATCGTAACAAAACTATTAGTGCCCATTTATTTTTCTGAAAATGTCGACCAAACCAGACATCACAAATGGGAAGAAACCCATCAGCAAACACAAATGACTCGACACAAGAAAATTCGGTCAAGATAAAATCCGGTAATGGTCAATGTATTGCCACTCAGGTCATCTCGTGACTGGGATGTCCAAACCGCAAAAAATACTCATGACAATATCCCATTCCCAAAAACCTCCCCGGATAACACGCTGTCAAATCCACGGAAATAACGTAGTTGTAATCATAATTAGTGAACCACAATCCACCGTGTCCGTATTCGACACAACTAAGTCTAACATCTTCAAGCAATTCACTGCGTGTTGCCTTCCATGAATTCCTTTCCTGGACAAAATGACCGGCGACTGACGAAAAGATAAAAACAATTACTAAACATTGCCGTTGTCATCTGTATATCGCATCACAAGATTATAAATGATAAATTTCTCCGTTGCTACGCACAAATTGGTCATCTTCTACATCATCGATTCAACTTCGAAAGAACCATACTGATACATGATCAGTCTTACTCGTATCAGCGCTAAAATCAAACATACTTCCGTGGTAAAATTTAACGGGTCGATCTCGTGGAAATACTGTGATCGCGGATGTCCACGCATGAGCGTTATGATCATTAATTTTAATCGGATGTTCTTTCTTTTTATAATACTTTGAATCCTGTAAAATCTCTTCTGTTATCGTTGATACTTTTGGGGGAATTTTATTTTTTTCCAACCTAGATACATCTTTTATTGTGGCTCCAGTATCCTTGACCAATTGAGCCCATTGTTTATTTTTTTTACGTCGTAAATCCGTTAACCCGTTTCCAGTTTCGCGTTTGTAAAATGCTCGATTACTCGCTCGGCTACACAATTTGTCTCTGACAATTTCATTGGCGCTAAAGCATCAATGTTGGGATTATTAATCGTATAAATTCCATAAATAACCTCGGTTACAGGATATGCTCGTTCGTAATATGGTTTGTCAATGCCGATCAACATTCCCAGCTTGGAATTTTTACTTAACACCGCAACGGTTTTATTATGATACACAGGATCATACCTGTATTGGATAGTCAAAGTTTCCATTGACGGAGCAAGTACAACAAACTCTATTTTGCAAAACTAGTTCTTGTTGTCAAGCAAGTAACTAATAATCGTTGCTGCACCGGTATGATAACATCTGTTCTTTGCTTTTCTGATACTTTGAATTAACTTGGGCCTAATCATAATCCTAAACCTTGATAGAATTCTATCCATGGGCAACACGGATATTTTGTCAAGGTCAAATTCAGGTTTAGGAATTTATGCTACAGCAACATCTGTGATTCGAGATAATCTTGCAAACCCTGTTTTTCGTTTTGGCGCTTGTGATACACTCATATATCATTTACGCAAATTTGTCTCTAATTAGATTCAATGCTGATAATAATTTATAATGATTGCGCAAAATGTTTGCAAATAGAAAACGATAAATAAACCGAAATTTGTTATCGAATATGCAAGGGAAAAATCGGCTCGTTTAATAGCCAGCATATTCGACGGGGGAGAAATGGTCCTGCCTCGTGTATATGCTGTAAAAATGGAACATGAAGGCAAACACAGTTATGTAGCGCGTGTGGCGGTAAGCAATATCGAGAATTATCTAGATATTACAAGTGCAAATAGGGGTTTGATATGTCTGAACAAGATTACATAAAGTGCGATTACATAAATAAGTATATGCGCACTAATTAAACACATTTCTTTGTATATTATGGAGAACGAATTTGTAACACACCCTGTATTCGTTAACTACGATGCATCTCGCAAAGAACTATTAAACACTGTAGACGGAAAATAAAAATAGGCTCGCTTAATAAATCTAACTATCACATAGTTTCCATTGGTCGTAACAATTATTATTCTCACCGGTTTGTTTACGAGTGTTTCAATGGATAATTTGGTGATATTCTCGTTATTGACCACATTAATTCAAGCAAGACAGATAATCATATATCCAACTTGAGTGCGGTTACTCAGAGTGATACCTGCCGGTTTGGAGACACAGGAAAACATTTAATTTTTTTAAAAGACCCGGTTATTGCAGTCATTGATACAATCGAAATTGAGTTTCCGTCGACTTATTATACAGCTAAATACTTTCATGCTTGCCAGAGGTCAATAAAACGCGTCGCCGATGGTATAATCTCTACAACATACTCGCGGAAGTACTCTACGTGGGTATCGTTTGTATATGTCTGAAACTGTTAAACAATTAGACAAATTATATTAGTATATGAACCCGACAACCATTGATGTCCTATGAAAAGAAATCCAGTGACTCCGAGATATCTCGGTGATAACCACCAAAATACCCTCGCATGTATATGACAAACCCTATGTTAAATGTATCGATTGCGAATAGGAAAATGTTGAACAAGCTACAGTTAACGGTTACGAACAAACAAAAAAGAATATCGTATAATGAAGATAATTGAAAATGCAATGAGGGATTCACTTCGGTTTGCCAAAGATCAGCTTAAAGAATTTGTACCACTTACTAATGTAATTTAGAGTTTTTAAACAAATAAGTAAAAAAAATCGACGATGAGCGAGAAAGTAAGAGTTTCAATGGAGAATTAACAAAAATGGTTGATGACGTCGACGACGAAAAATTTCCAACTGGACCAAGGTAATCTTGGATCACAAATGTAGTATTATCGCCTATTCGTTCTGATAATCTTCGTGTTAGTTTTTATTTTACCGCGTTAATTTTTCAATCGCCATCGTTACCTTCTTATTATCATCGGACAACGCGCTACGACGATCAGTTTTGCTGAATGTCATCACAAACGAGATTATAATCGTTAGTCGACTGATTGCCTTGATCTTTCAGTGTTGTATTTTCGGTTTCCAGCTGGAGAATAATTGTTTTAAGGTTGTATTTTCTGTTTCTAGTTCGGGATTTTATTCTTGTATGTCACATTTCCGCAGTTAATTTATTTAACACCTGTGTGGCGTCATTGATTTATGAATTTTTAATATTTTTATTGATCCACTGAACTCGATAAAATTATATCCCCGTTCAACCCCTGGTCACCGCGCTGGGTAGCTCTCGTATAAACCCGCACGTGTCCAAATTTTTTATTACCGAGTTAGCCCGTTATGATATTCAGATGTGTTTATAATCTTTTTCATCCGCATCGGACAAATATGTGGGTGTGTTAGGCATATTACAAGCTCATATTTTTCAGGTAATCATAGCAGTAATCATGGAAATGGTAATTATGGTGGTAATTATGGTGGTAATTATGGCAAAATTATTGTAATTATAGGAGTAATTATAGAGGTAAAATCTCCGTAAAACACGTAAAAAACAGTGCTGCGTGATGCATCGGCAAAGGAAAAAAATCACTGCGCCATGATTATCGTCATGATTATCGCTATGGTTACCGCTATAATTACCAAAATAATTGCTACCATATGTGACAGCCTTCGCCGTATTTGTCATTGTTGTATCGGAGAATGTTATTCCGCTGCGGAGTTATTTTTCCCACTCAGCAAGTATTTTAGAAAATAATTCATCGATAATATCGTTGACGCATTTTTTAAACTCAGCTGGATTGTATTTAGAACAATTAAATGCCGGAAGAACTGCTTCTGTTATTGAACATTTTCTGAGAAATATGTGTTTTTGTTTTGTGATTGCAATACCGTTTGTATTATTTATATATATAAATTCAAGACCGAATACAATTTGATTTAATCTTTCTGTTTTAATCCTTCTATTTGCTTGATAACCTCATCACTCGCAGACCTCAAATCAAGAAGATACTGCGTAAAACGCCGACGCAAGATTTCATGTTGTTCTCTATGTTCAGCAGTAATAATATCAAAAATAATGTCGAAACCATTTTCTTCAATAATTAATCCATCAACAATGTAATCCAGTGAATTTATCTCTATCGCGGCAGATAATGTTGGTTCATGATCCGTTATAGCTATCTTGAATTTTGATTTTTTCGATTTGATAACTTCCCTTGGGCATTCCAACAAACTGCCAATAAGGTGTTCCGTCTGGCTTATTTTTATTCACAAATACCAACGAATTTTTTGCTGGTAATCCACCAAATGATCTTCACTTTTAATATTGGGCCAACTGTAGTATAATCGTAACTGGGCAAGAGCTATTTCCTTTACTGGAATCACGGTTTGAAAAACAACATTAAATTCAGGGTTCGTTGAGTTTACTTATATCATAGTGGTTTTCAACAGCGCTGTATTTGCGGTTATCTGCTGTAACAATTTCGTCATTATGATTATCACGTTTATCTAGATCAATTATTTTGTTGTATATTTTAATAATTTAGAATATGCGGTCGTGGCTGCGTTGAATGGCACCAGATAGTTATTAATTTTGCACTCGTGGATGCGGATATTTTTTTCGCTATAATATTAGGAATACCGCAAATTTTCGTGGATGCACTCAACAGTTGCAGATAACGTTCACACACCCAAAACACCTATAATTGCAAATACCTAATGAACCACAACGTCCATGATAACCGCATGTCTACGATATATTTCTACCTTGATTGTATAATCGTCCACGATGGTCCTTAGTGAACTCAGTGTTCACGCGCATGATTGTGTCTAAACGTCTGCACATCCATTATTATTAATTTGATGAACTTAAATCAACTACGAATTCTACATACCATGTAAGTGACGTTGTTGCCAAACTTGGATCGTTAGGTGCTATTCTGAAGATTTCACTGGAGCCACTGTCTATTATTGCACTGACGTTATTCACACCAGTAGCCGTGCTCGAAGACACATTAAATTGTACAGCTGAGAATACTGTGCATAGGTAAATACCTTTAACAGTTGCGGTGTATCTGATAGTGTTACTTTGAGGTGTTCAGGAAATACACTACATCGATTACACAAGATTAATATTTTGTTTGTGAGGTATTTTATCTTTGTCAAGTCGCTTATGATGACGCTGATATTTTTCTTGTTTACGTTTACGTGGGTGATAATCGCGCTTTCGAGTTTTGCAGGCTCGGTGTATGGAGTTACAAATAAATCTTCTGAGACTTCTTTAAGCCGTTGAAAATTATGGTGAGCGTTATTAAACGAGCATACATGAACATCGTACTTGGCCCGACATCGACGTACTTTTTTGTTGCGGCATCTTCGTCGGATGTTGGATCTCTTAACAACACTATTTTATTTCCGTTCATGTTAAGTTCACCTGCAATTGTGTCGCCGGTATTTTTCAAACGATTAGCAACGTTTTTTGTAATTTCATTTCTGATAGCCGCTATTGATATATTTGTGTCTCTGACTGTGACCGTCGCCAATAAACACAGGAATGATATCCGCGATAGCACCAATAACTCTCTGAGCTATGTCATCGTATTTAATATTACTGGTTTTTAAAGCGCCGTATTTATCCTGAAAAAAACACAACTTCCTCGCTGTCAACTCCAGTGAGGTCCAGTGAGGTCCATGATAATAGCGAGTTCATCTTTTGCCCCGTAACTTTATTTTACTCTTAGTAGTGTCTCCGCAGGATCATCCATAAATATCTATCGTTATTTATCTACGAGCATCTAAATCACGTTTTCAAAACACTGCACTGGTATAATTGTGCACAACTTTGTGAGGTGGCAAAGTTGAATTTGATACAGCGTCAAGTACGGCAATTGCTTCACGGCCACATATTGGTGGATCGGTTAGTGTTTGAGTCAGCAACGTTGAATACCAAACCGCTATTTTTCGAGGCGTAACATAGCGGATAAATTCCTGCGGTGGAGTCAATCCATATGAGTCAAATTAATCAATTCCACGCGAATCAATCGCGTATGCTACCTAATGCGTTCCTACACCCGTGCTATTATCTAGATTAATAATACCTGTTACGGTGTTGTTTGGTCGTTTCGACAACTGATCACGCATAAAAACAGCTCTAAAAGAATTTATATTTAGTTGCTTAGCGGCATCAAGTAAATCAAAATTTGAAATAGGTGAGAAACGTTAGTTTATCAACGAAGTGTTCCTGAAAGTCTCAGACCTTTTCCCGTTGCTTTTTTCAATACCTCTCCAACAGCTATTTCAATAGCACATAATGCATCTGCATTTGCAACGGCTGCTGATGATTCAGCTTTCAATGCTGATATCATAGCGAAAAGTGGAAATATATTGCCTGTCTTAGCAGCATCATTAATGGCACTGGCCCAAGTCGTATTCCAGTTTTGGACTGATGGCTATATTAAGATGTTTAAGTTTACATACATACATACATACATACATACATACATACATACATACATACATACATACGTACGTACGTACGTACGTACGCATTCATGCATACATACATACATACATACGTACGTACATACATACATACATACATGCATATAAGAAAAAAAGAGAAGTGTTTTTCATTCCAGTGTTGAAATTCTGCTGTGTGAATACTTTGACAACAGAATGGTATGTGTGCCATAGTTTTATAAAAACTACGTTTCAAGAAAATACGATGAAATTCAATTTTCCTTTCATACTTTTTCGCATCATTTTGATGAATCAGGCTATGGAAGTGTGTGTCGTTATCGTGTATTTTCGAAGTTTCTGTTGAATCTTATGTGCTGTTGGAGATTTGTTGAGATACATGTACTGTTGGAGACATGTTGAGAGGCTGCATAAATTATGTTTGATGCTACTGTGTTAATGGATGCTGAGGCTTGATGGGTTTTTGTTTTCCAGTTTGTATATCTAAAGCATGGGATAAACAAGATACTTTATAAATACATATGTACATATTTTTCATCTATTGTAAGTTGAATTCACTCACTATTCAGTGGATTAGTAGCCTGATTAGTAACTTGTTCTATGGATAGTATATGCTTGAGCAGTTCATTACCTGTGTCATTAACTTGGACAAGTGCACCAGAATGTGCTAATGCTAATATGAACACATTACAATTTAAGTAATGAGTACCTAGCATGTCCAGCATTGTATATATTATTATGACTAATGTCCCACAAATTAGGGTTGATAAATGAATATAGTGACAAAATGGATACCAAATGATACCCAGGATTCTGATAGTGATATACCGTGCGCTTCTCAATTAGAACGCTGTATTCTTGCAGAAATTAGAGAAAAATATGGCAAATTGGACAGTCATTCAAGCGAGAGTTATCGAGTAGTCTTGACGTAACGTTCCTTCGTCATATTCGTAGTTCTTTGCATGATATTGGTAGGCTCAGCTACCCAAGTTATCCTTCTGGTCGACTTGTGGAGAGAACATCGCGTTCTGATAGTGCTCCGGAGAAGGAAAAAATAGCAGACGACATATATGCAATATTTCATTTTCTAGAGGGAGATGGTAACACTAGTGAAGTAAAGGCATGCATGTCTAGGTATGGAAAGGAAAGCAGAGAAGAACAGACAGTTTCAGTTGCTTAAGGGTCTGCAAGAAACTAGTCAAGAAATTGGTCAGTCGAGTGACATGGATCAGTCAAGAGGTAGTATATAAATTGGTGATTGTGGAATTAATAGTCAAGTAGAGAGAGTTGAAACCAGCATTCCCATATTGCAATATGAAAAATGTATTGATCTGAAACAATGTGTGAAAGATGAACTACACGTCAATTGTACAATTATTATGGAAGAAACGAAGAGAATGAGGAAGGACATCGTTCGTTTGGATGGGATGATACAAAGTAAGGATGAGAAAACTGAAAGACTCGAATCGAGCATTGACAAGGCAAGGGAGTCGGAATTGCGTTTGGAATCTGACCTACATGCAATGGCAGATGTAATAAAGATCCAGGCGATGAGAAACAAATTGAGACAGTAAGTGCACAGATGCATGGAATTCAGCTCCAACTTACAAACTTTATACAGCTGTCTTGCTCCTATGCAAATATGACCAGATCTTCTTGCCTATCTTCAAATACATCTGGTACACCAAATACAGCTCCGAATACAAGTGTAATTGATAGCCATCATCTAGAATCCCGAAATAGGATTATGTCAGATCAACAAGAATATAAAAGTACCGGCTTAAGCGTTTCCAGGCTACCAACATACAATATTCGTACCGAAGGTTTGATGCAATCTCAAGTAGCACAAACCCCTAACACTTCATCACCTACTGTAACATGTGAAGCAGATAAAGGAAGAACATTTGAAAAGAAAATTGTTCAAAAAGAAAATCACACTAATCACACTAATCAGACTCAATTATCGGATGCTAGAAATTCTCTTCAGAAAAACAATGTCGTGAATGATAAGAATAATAATAATTCGAAACCTATCCAGGTACGAATCAGTACTGTGCCATTCGGTGGAATGAAGAGGAGTTCGAAAACAAAATCTTTGTTGTTATCTCGAATTAAAGCAGACTATGGCCCAGAAGAGCTAAATCATGTAATACGCAGACATGCATACAATCGAGGAGTAAACATCACAAGTATTAGGATTCTTAAAAAGTGGTCAAATAGGAATGGAGAAACCTATACCGTTCGTGTCACTGTTCCGGAAAATCTGCTTACCAAATCTTTACAGCAGGGATTTTGGCCGGAATTTGTATTAGCCAGAGAAAGGTATGAGAGATAAATGATCCCGTGTCTCTAAATTGTATGCGGAAAAGCTTTTGTTTACTTTTTGAATGACTGCTCTAAACATAATGACTTGGAATGCGAAGGCATTATGACAGGAACACCCTATCTTTGTTCATTAATTCCTACGGTAGATATTGTATGCATACAAGAGCATTGGCTATAACCAGAGCAACTGCAATTTTTTCAAAGCATTGATAGGACATTTACTGCTTTTTCGAGACCGGATAACAGAATTGATACATGTCCATGGGAAAGAAAGCGTCCCTCAGGATTTGGAGGAACTGCAATTTTCTATCTGAAATCATTACCGGTTCGTCCTATGAATAAAATCGGGAACAATAGAGTTATTGCAGTTGAAATTAGCCTGCGCGCTATCAAATTGATTTTGTTCTGTGTGTGGTTTCCTTCCACAAACGCCTCATTAGATGATTATAAAGAAATAATGGAAACTGTGGAATGCCTTTATGACGAATATAGTCAAAAAGGTTTAGTGATTATCTATGGTGACTTTAACGCGGAGCTTCACAAAAAAGTGATTTCAAAAAGTACAAATGATAAAGGTTACATCCTTCATCTAATGTCAACATGTGATATTTTCCCTTCTGGAATACCAGGTTATACATATTGCTCATCAGACGGCAAACACTCGTCCTTGATTGACTACATTTTGATTCCCTCCTCCAAAATAGATTTAGTCCGTAGTGCCAATATTGAAGATGGCCATCATCTCAATCTATCTGAATATTTACCTGCACGAGCGGAGTTGTTAGTTCCAGACGAAGTCCTAGAATCAACATTTTCCATATATCCAGTTAGAATTAACTGGCGCAAAGCTTCTTCAGAACAGCAGGAGCGATACAGAAGTGAAACCAACGAGCACTTAAACTCACTGGAGCCATTTTTACAGAACATTTCAGATGTACAAAACGCCCTAGTTACTGTTGCGACTGTTTTACGCAATACAGCTGACAACATTCTTCCAAAGAAAACCTTCCTGCCACACTTAAACCATTACTGGAAATTTATTAATGTGGCTGAACTACATAAAGAGATGAGAGTAAAACGGGCGTTATGGACAAAAGAAGAACGGCCACGTGGTACACAGTTTCAAACTTATGCAGAATATAAAAATGCGAACAGAAAATTCAGAAACCAATAAAACAAGGCAAAAGGCCAACACGAACAGGAACAATTCAATGAGCTGGAAAAAGCTGCAGAACTGGATGTAAGGACATTCTACAGAATAGTAAGACTTCATAAGATCATAAGAAGGGTCAGAGACAAGATATTTCTGAACTAAAAGGAGAAATAATACGGGGCCCTGATTTGATTCGTGACGCGTGGCGCCAGCATTTTAAAATTTTAGGTACTGAAATGCCAGATATTCATTATAACGAATCGTTTGCAACGGATATCAGAAACAAAATGAAGAATATTGTGGATTCAAATATTGATGACGGAGCAGATAAGGATATGTGTGAAACCATACTACAGAAAGACATTGAAAAGGCTGTACGAGAGCTGAGGAGAAACAAATCACGTGGACATGATAAAATAGATGAAGAGTATTTAATGTTTGCCTGTCAATCGATTAGTTCTATTTTTGTAAAGTGTATAGTAGCATGATTTCCTTGGAAACCTATCCTGACTACTTCAAAACTGTAAATGTTATACCTATCTTTAAAGGTGGGACATAAGACAGACTAGATATGAATAACTATAGAGATATCTCAATCGTTCCAGTTTTTCAAAACGTATTTGAAAAAATATTGTTGAAAAGGCTAATACTTTTTAGTGAAAGAATCAATTCCCCTCATCCTTTACAACAGGGATTTCGAAGAGGATGCAGTGGCATCACTGCAGCCTTTATTATAAGGGAGGGAATAGCCCATTATATAGAAGGTCAATCAAACGTTTATGCTGCATTCCTGGATAATGCTAAGGTCTTTAATACAGTATGTCATGATGGTCTCTTTTATAAGCTATTCTATCTCGGAGTTCAAGGAAAACTGTGGAGATTGATTAAAAATTCTTTTTGAGAAGTTAAGGCCCTTGTTCTGCTCAACGGGAATCATTCGGAACCATACTCAGTCAATCAGGGGGTAGGACAAGGAAGAACGCTATCAGCATGGCTATTCTTAGTCATGATAAATGACCTAATATCCTTGATGGAGTCAACAAAATCTGGAATACAAGTTGGTACCTTAAGTATCCCCTGTGTTTTACTAGCGGATGACACGTCTTGCTATCTTCGTCAATTTAATGGTATGTGTGTTTTACTTCGCAACCTTCATGACTATGCATCGAAGTGGAGACTCCAGTATAATGCTGACAAAAGCAATATTGTCATATTTTCGAAGAAAAGAATCATGCAAGAATATAAGTTCATGCTCGGAGATAAAAGGATTCCAATAGTCTCTTCTAGAACCTATGCTGGGGTTGCTCTCTCCACAGATCTTTCTAATACTGCTGCAGTGAAAAGTGCTTGTGATAAAGGAAGATCAGTATTTTATTCCCTTGTTGAGACTGGCATTTTAAAAGATGGAATGAATCAAATTAATAGTTCTAAAATATGGTCAAAAATAGTACTACCTGCAATGACATATGGATGCGAATCATGGTCCAACTTGAGCCAGTCACAGGTATATGATCTAAAAGTATGTCAAAGAAAAGCTGCAAGAAGAATTATAGGGCTTCATCAGCGCTCTTCTACGGAAACAACAATTAGCAGTCTTGGACTGTGGTCAGTAGAGGGACATGTAGATAAAATCAAATTAGGTTTCTTCAATAAAATCTGCAGAGCTAATGGTTCACTAGCATGTAAAATTATATTCAACAGAAGAATTCTTGACTTTCTGATGCAAGAGAGCGAAAGCGTAGGTTTTGTTAAAGATATATATCGTGTTCTTTTGAAATACCAGCTTATCGGTTTTGTTCCACCTATACGTAAACACCCTATATTCTGTCCCGAATCCAGTCTGGAGGAGGCATATTAAAACGTCAGTTCATTCTGCGAAGAATCATTGTGGAGATCTAAACTTGAAATGAGACCTGAACATTTACATTATGCAAGTGTCCATACTAGTTTTCAACCCCTCGCTGTCTGGAAGCTTGGTAAATGTTTTCCTAATAAAACTTGGACTTTCGCTAACATTGCCTATTTAACTATGTTTTCAATTTCAATAGAGAATGAATATAAATGTGAAGTCTGCAAAAGATTAACTACAGAGCCAAGCATATGTTACTATACTGCCAAGCCCTAAACGACAAACCTAATACTATGTTTGAAAAACTAATAGATGCAATCGACATTCTAGACTCGCACTGGCTTTTTGGTCAGGACAATGACTCATTACTTCATATCCTTTTGGGCAAGAGAGTGTGCATCTTTGATTCTATGGATGATCAATCATGGCAGGCGTTCATGTATGTGGTGGCTGATGGAATAAACACAATGTACAGAAGAACAAATGACCTTGAACACGATATATGATTCTATGCTTGTTCAGTAAACTAGGAATATGGACCCATTTCATTTCGAGCTTATAAATTATCTACATGCGTTCTAAGTGAGACAGAACATGATAATCCATTTAAATCGTTACAGTCGAATGTAAATAATTCCAATTCCTTTATTTTCCTCTCTTAATCTATGTTGCATATATATCTTCTTTGCAATGAGTTCTCTCACTCATGTGCTTAGATATTGCGTTTTCTTTGCGTTTCTTTATATTTTTATATATTTGTGTATGTGTGTATATATATGTGTGTATGTATGTGCATCTATGTATATATATATGTATACATGTGCATGTATATGTATGTATATGTGTATGTGTGTATGTGTATGTATGTATGTGTGTGTATGTATGTGTGTATGTGTGTATGTGTATGTGTATGTATATATATATATATGTGTATGTATGTGTATATATGTGTATATGTGTGTGTATGTATATGCATATATGTGTATGTATGTGCATGTATGTATGTATATATGTGGACGTGTTTACATATGTTTATATTTGTGCATATGTGTGTATATGTTTATGTATATGTGTGTATGTATATATATATGTGTGTATGTATATATGTATGTGTGTATGAATATATGTTGATATATATGTGTATGTATGTGTGTAGATGTGTGTATGTACTCATATATATGTATGTGCATATATGTATATATATATATATAGCGTACTGTAAGTCCATTAATGTCAAGCTATGTTCCTATCTTTTCTGATTTAACGAACAATTAACTGAATGAAATCTCTTCTGAAAGGAAATAAAGTCAGTCATACATACATACATACATACATACATATATCTGTTATAAGTTTTCCATTTCTTTTTCGTTGCTATCTCGAAGTTAATGTTAAGCACATAAGAATATAGACTTATTAACTTTTTGAAATATTATCATCATCAAGCAACTGTTAAAAGATCAGTGCCATGCTCAGCCAAATGATTGCAGATTTCCATAATTGCAGGTATTGAGACATTTCGTTTTGTCAATGCGGTAGCGGACATATTATTACTATTTTTTGTTGTCACTTTTATGTTCTATTTTATGATCTTGTATTATCCTGAATTTGATTAATCTGACGTAATCTCTGTTGAAGAGGAAATAAAGTCAGTCAGTCAGTCATACATGCATACATGCATACATACATACATACATACATACATTACGTATGTACGTACGTATGTAAGTACGTACATACATACATACATACGTACATACGTATGTACGTACGTCCGTTCGTGCGTGCGTACATGCATACATGCATACATTTATACATACATACATACATACAAAAATACGTACATACATACATACATACATGCATACATACTTAAACACATACATACATTATACACATTACACTTTGTGCAGCTATATAGATAAGAATATACAATACATTTATGATGCACCATCGGCAAGGGCATAAATGTAGGTACATATTATGTAAATGAATATACTTGAAATGCAGTGGAATCTAAATTATATGTCTAATAAATTATATCATATCTGTTTTAACCTTTGCATCTGCATGTTATTGCATTAGATAACGCGTATATAACTTTCAACTGGCGTAGTTTCTAACAGAACCACATATATAATTTCGTTTAAAGTCAGGCCAAACGGTATCAAGTATTTGAGTCTTGGTGAAAACTATTCAGCAAGGGATCCACTTGTGTGACTGAATTGAAAGGAAATGGTAAACGTGTCCCTTAGAGGAGCTTAGGTAGCCATTATCATCTCCATGAACATCATCAGTCATCGTTATTTTATCTTGAACGATATCAATGATGATTTAATAAATTATACTTCGATAAGTGTTTTACCCAATTTAACACGAATATCAGTCAATAAATCGAGCTTTGTATCTATCTTTGTCCTCAGCTATAGAAATACTATGTGCAGTCGTAAAGACTTGAGCACATATACATACACATATGCACCTACAGTTACGAACTTTATTAAAGTCTGATAGAAATGCTTGCAAATTTCTAAAATTTATTAAAATGGTATTCAAGTACATTCGTGTTTTCAAACACTGTGAATTTGCGCAACACGCTGCAATAATCTCATTTATCACATTATTATATATTTTAAAACGTGTGTAATATAACCTAAACGTATCTTTCTTTAATCATTCTAACAAAAGACACGGTTCCCGTGTACACACGGTCCTACATAAAAAGAGATATCAGGATAAAGATGTACATTTAATAATCTTTCGAGCAGTTGTTTAAGACACAATGACCGATATTGACTTTGTGGGATTTTATAAATTCATGTCATATATAAAGACTATTAGAAATTATGATACAAATTAATTTTAATATATACATCAGCTATAATGCATAATCTGAATAGCTATTACTTTTGTGCATTGCTGTTTATTTGTTTGTGTTGTCTCCTTTTAACTATGTGGCTTGACAACGTAATCTGGTGACTGCACTGTAGTGCGTCAGTTTTACTTATACAGCATATATATATATATATATATATATATATATATATATATATATATATATATATATATATATATATATATATATATATATATATATATATAATTTTTTAATATACATATATACATCTTGTATGCTGTATCAATGATATACCACGAGATGTATAATTTTTTCATTAAAAGGAAACGAGGCTTGCCGAGTGTACTTACAGTGAAACATTTATAAAAGGACTTGTATATCATTATACTATTCATATAATTTATGTATACCACATACAAATTTTCATTTTATATGGGATATAAAACTGACGGCAATAAATAATTCACTTTATGGGAATGAACCCTTTACAACGCCTCGCATGTACGTAGGCTCAAACAAGATGTTCTGTAGTGATTCAGAATTTCCTGTAGACTTCATTCATATTAACTGCTATATTAGTTCATTAGCAATATTAAATGAAATTAAAATACAAGGCTGATAGTTAATAGTCAACTTATTTTTAAAATAATGTGCATTCGAACATTGAATTTGCAGCGTTCGTTGTCATGAACAGTAACAGGGTGGTCATTCGCATATATAGGAACTGTACGGTTCGAGCCAGAAACATCAAAATAATTAAGGAACAAAAGGTAGTTAAACAATTTAACCCTAACTACATTTCATTGAAATAGCTTCTGTCCATATTTTGCTATTACTGCTGACTGTCATTGTCAATTTCAAATCGTTTCCGCTGCGTGGGCCTGTTTGAGAATTCGTCTGTTAAAAGAATTTGACCCAGGTATGGATCTCGCTCACGTTTTGCGAGAGGTTCCTAACAAACATATTTCGTACTTTGATGTTCGATCCGAAGAATGGGTGGCTGATAATCTGATTCTGTTGAAAATTACACGTTTGTCTCCTGTTCTTGATTTTGTCTACCTTTCATTGAGTTCAAGATAATCGAGGCCATTCACATCTTTCTTCATTGAAACACCCCTCCATTTTAGATTGTAATATTGAGTCACTCTCCTCACTCAAACATGCACAGAGTAGTTAAACCACTATGTCTTTACAATGGCTTCAGGTTCTTCCATACCCATTTGTTATTTTGCTATACAAGGCATTTATTTGTTCATCTGTGATCTGTTTAATCCGATCGTGTTTATGTCATTTTCCTTTAGATTTTAAATATTTTGCTTAGCCCGAAGAGCTTCCCTTTTTAAAGCAAAATGTGTATCTGTTCCTCACATGATTGTACTTGCATATTTCTTGATTTTAAGGTGGCTAGCAATGGATCTGATTACGTTTCGTAAAGTGTTCGATTCAAACTCAAATCCATCGTTTCTCCTAACAGTTAGTATAAAATCAGCCAGGTGCTGATCCAAATTCAGATGGGTGTATCCGTGTACATTTTTGAAATCATTTTTAACGGCAATAATTTTATCACTAGCCTTACATTATGACTATGTCAAGAGTGTTTAGATTCTGGTTACTTTCTATAAATTGCAGTATATCAGCAGGCTCATGGTGTACAAAAATCTGTTTTTCCTACAATGTCCATCTTCATTTACACATGTATCATACAGGTCTCTTAAGTCACAGTTTAGTAGATCAAATGTTGCTTCATCATCTTGATTATTATGTTATATCATTGCTTTTTTATATAAACAAAATGTTGTATTGTATGATTTTTGAAAGAGGGAGAGACTGGAAACATCAGTGAAGACAGAGATGACAACAGAGAACCCAGAGTGGAGCTCAATAATATTTATTTTCTGGACTTTGTATAGTTGTTTCTTTTTTGTATAAAAATGTTAGTTTCTATAAATGGTTTTACATGGAAATCATTTTCTTGTTATTTTCACCTTTTTAAATCTAATATTCAACGAAATTTAGATCCATGTTTAGAGAGTATAATAACTATAAAAACATGATCATTATTGCCATGGGAAAATCACGATTTGATATATACGGATACTATTGACAGAGCAAGTTGCTTTATACCAAAACTTCAAAGGCGATGTTATTATTAGGACATAATGTTTTAGTACAAGTAACAAGATTGAAATTTTCTCTAAATGGTATTCAAAGTAAGTTGATAAATTATATTGAAAGTAAATTTCTATTAAAATATATTGAGATTGAATCCATTTATTTCGGTATTACAATTATATACTACTTAATACAGATTGCGCCCTTATAATCAAGTACATACCGTCTATACATACATTTTCCTTGTATCCTAAAGTCGGCACACACAAAAAGCTACATGTAAAGTACCGCATTGCGGACACCTAGAAAAATCATAAGCTATTACTAATCGCGCTGACGTTGTAGAATTGTCTGTCTAATGACATACATAGATCTAGACGATAATCTGTAAGAGACTAAGAAGCCTCACTGGAGATTCTGGCCTTCGCAAGGAGCTAGGAGCGCGCCATATTTGGCGTTGTCTTAAGAAATTGGTATATAAAACCACAACCACGGGTTGACACCAGTTTTGCTGGCCAGAAGCTCAAACAGACTTTTGTCTTTACAGGTAAGATTATGATCTATGTACAATTTTTCATAGTATAAGACTTTCAGTGTTATAGGAATTTTTAGTGCTAAGATGTTAATCTAACATCAGTACGTTTAAACATTAGATTATTTTAATATTTCTTTGTTATTTTTTAATATAATGTATTAGAAAGTTTAATTGTTTGAAGAACTTATATTTACTTATAATTATATTATTGATTATAGTAAAAGCAACGTTCGCTACCAACTTCATACTCAGTAAAAGTTAATTTAGAAATAAAATACTCGTTAAATAATAGAGTTTAATATGTTGACTTTTTAGAATAAATTCAGTAAAATATATTTCAATTACGATATTAGACTGAAATATTGAATTTTAGATTCTTTTGCTATCGTGAATTTATTCGATATTTAATTATCTGTATTACATTCTAAACGGCAGTTATTATACAAGTATGATGTTGGTAAGTGAAAGGATATCGTAGTTTTATATGCATTTCTTATATCAGAAAATTGAGCTTGTTGTAGTTTGATATTGAAATGTAAGTTTATATGTTGAGTATTTCAATAAAGTTTTGCTGGCCAGAAGCTCAAACAGACTTTTGTCGTTACAGCTCGACCCCGTGTATTCTCTCATGCCAAGCTTCCCCAACATGTAGCTGTATTTACAACATCATCAAGTGACACCTCTTTCAAGAGGATTGAACTTCCTTTCTTCTCTCTCTCTCTCTCGGATTTGAGAAACGGATTGACTTAAGAGTTTACGTCGCAAATCTATTCGTAAAACTATTTTGAATCTATGTTATATATATATATATATATATATATATATATATATATATATATATATATATATATATATATATATATATGCGCTTTGTTTAGCGCATATCACGTATATAAATTGTCACGGGTATACTGACAAGGGGTCAATTTTTCACCTGTTTGCCAGGACATTACTAGCCATTTACATATAGTAATTAATATATGGAAAGATTTCGTACACCGGAAGATAGCAATTTAATCAGAATGAACATACGTATGTATTCTGACAGGATATCCAATTGTGCTGTGTTTATATATGGAAACTTTAGCTATAAAACGTTGCTGTTGATCCCAATTCATTGAAGACTGAAGCGCCAAGAAAGAGTTGTGAAAACTGAAATATGACTGGCTACGCAGACAGTAGTAGCTTGAACTGAATTGAAACAATATCTCTCTCTTTCTATATCTGTCTGTCTGTCTCTTGGTATATATATATATATATATATATATATATATATATATATATATATATATATATATATATATATATATATATATATATATATATATATATATATATATATCTGTGTTTGTGTGTGTGTACTTTTATACTGTTAAAGTATTCGTTTTGTTACATTTCAATATTTTTCAAGTATCAATGTTGCGCTTGATCTATTGTCTCATTGCTTGATATAAACAACTATTCTTTCGTTGTATTGTTATTTATTTTTAATGCTTCTTTCAGTAAGTTGTGTATTTCATGTGATATATTTTAAAACATAATGATTAAACCGTAGATTAAGTAAGAGATCTATGTGATGTATAGTGTTTTATTGCGTATCCAAACAAGGTATCTACACATGCCTTCTGGCTCCATGCACCTCATTACATGATTCTTAGGGTAGTGTAGTTAAGTCTGCCTGCTTTGGCAAATGTGGCGAGTCTTCCTGCAATAATAATAATAATAATGGTATCACAGTATATAATTTAAATATTACATACTATATATTTATATATCTATATTGCTATCACATAATATTCATCGCTTTGTATGGCACGTGCTCACTATTAATATTGAATGCATTGCTTTTTCTGCTAGCGCTACTACTACTGCTACTACCTATCTCTACTTTTACTATTGATGATGACAATGAATGCTGCTGTTACTACTACTACGACCACACTAGTACTGTTACACACATACTACTACTACTATTTCTGCTACAAGTAATCCTACTACACTAATACCACTGTTATGAATTTGTTACTAGAAAACCATATATTTAAGGATGATATAGATGACATTTTAAGTACAATGTCGAGATTAAATGAACCTGGATGATATTAAAGCAGTATCTTTGTGAAGTTATAATTTCCACATTTAATATGAATACATCGATATCTATACACACGCGTGTATCCATCTAATCAGCTTTCCAGCCTGCAAGACACATATTTGTAAATGCATGCATAGAGTTCTGCACATGTACATTAAAAACTGTCCAGACAAGACAAACTTTGTTCATGTGCGATGTATATAGATATAGATGTTAAATTTAAGATACTATTTGAATTCTAATATAATCTGTAAATCCCATTACCGTTTGCTGTTTTGGAATAAATGGTATATAGTATGGATACTTTTCTATGCATATATAATAGGTGATATAAATATGAAGGGAAGTTACTTTTTACTGCAGAGTCATAGCTTTAAATAAGCTTCGATGTCTTCATATGTCAATGTAGTAAAATGCTGGAGTTTAAAAATTCTTTACGTACACCTTAAGACGCTCTCTGGATATCTACTTACTTCGGACTGATATACAATCAGCATCGTTGCAAAGATCGTTTCCACAGCAAATGTCGCACACGTCTAATTGACGTTTTCTTCCGATTAGTTCACCAGTGCTAATAAGAAGCATCAGATCAACGCCTGTGTTGATGCCTTGTCTTTGGAGATTGGTTATCGTAAGTAACTGACATTGCTGAAATGACAATTCAGATCATCGAGTAAAACTTTCTCTGGGTTCACATATTTTATTAAAAGCGTCGTGTTGCGTTATATAAAATACAGAATGTTAGACGATTTATTGTCGCTTAGTGTAATGTAACTCCTGCACATTAAAGTCTCTAATTGTTATTCATGAATTAAAATCGTGGTGATCATCTTTAGTTGAAATTTCACACGTGCATAAGGTACATTTAATTTAATAAAGTTCGTAAAATTGCTTAGGATCTATAAATAAAAGTATTAGTAAATATATTTAAACATTTTGGACTTTTACCATGCGATAGGTTGGTCCGATGGAATATTCTAAGAATCAAAGTGCTATTAGAATGGATGCATCGTGTGACTCCTACAATGTTGCAAATTGCTCTTTGTACGTTTTCACCCTGTTGCTGGTATATAGAGTAGTGTTGTTGGACAATTGACATCATTCTTTCTTCTGGTGTTCTTGTTGTAACATGAAATCTGCAGACGTATCTTATGTTGTATTATAAATTATCTGAGGCGACAATATCCATTGCTACATAAGTTTTCAATGGAAATATAAAGAGCTCATTAGACTATAATATTTGTCTGGAACTACATACACCATCTTTTCAAAGTCGCATATTCTGCTTAGCATCGTCACATATATACATTACTTAGAATTACATAAGGGTATTATTATTAAAGCATATAATCATAAAAACATTTGCCTATCGAAGATGGAAACAGGTGTGATTGTCCGCATCTTCACATTCAAGTTTTATTAGATATAGATTATTTCGCGTTAGCATCAAAGGGATATTTCGATGTTTTAGAGGAGATATGTTCTAATTATATGGATATTGTCAAAAGACTTTTAAATTATGTTTTGTTAGCCAAAGAGAATCACGAACTAAACATTTAAAATGTGCATAAATTAAATGGATCGTTTGAACGTTTCAACATAAATGTTTTATACATCTCAGTAAAGACATAATGTCCATAACTGTTAGTGTAACTTCCATCACATTTTGACGAAGATCGATCAACAAATACAGAAACTGTACAATTGATATATATTTGTCATTGAGTATGGTTTCAGATACAAAACAATGTATATATCTGAATAAAATTATTCTGAAAATGGAAATAATCAAAATTAATATGAAATTATTTTCTGGATTTATTCCGTTGTAATATTGCAAACATAGTGACACAAGTAAAACATGTGTGCATTAAATACAGATGAAAACTATACGATCACCTAATTGAACATTTCGAGTTCGAAGGCTTGTATATGTTACATGGATTCAGCTGTTAATCAGTAAGTGATTAAAGAAGTCTTTTCGCTTCGTAATCTGAAATATGTACCATATCAAATTGTAGTTCCAAAATTGTACAGACAGGAAATTCTTAGTCTGGCCCATGAAACGCCTTCTACTGGTCTGTTAGGGATTAATAAGACATATCACACGATCGTTAATCACTCATATTGGCCAACAATTAAAAATGTTTTTAAATACAGCAGATATTGTCAAACTTGTCAAATGGTAGGAAAATACTAAGGATCATTTGCAACCTATTCCTGCATTTGACGAACCATTTAGCAGAATACTGGTAGATTGTGTCAGTCCCTTACCTAACATAAAGTATGATACACAATACTAGTTGACCATAATGCATGCGTCAACAAGATTCCCAGAGGCATTTCGTTTGAGGAATGTCAAAACTAAAACAATAGTGAAAGCTTAGATAAACTTTTGTTTATACTCAATTTGACCTTTCCGAATCTGTTCAATGAGATCATGTGTCAAATTTTATGTCTGGCGTTTTCCAGCAATTTATGCACGAATTAGGCAAAATATCAAATCAAATCTTCTGCCTAACACCCTGATAGCCAAAGGGCTTTTAAAAGATTTCTCCAAATGTGAACAATATGATTCAGTCATATTGTGTTGATACAGTTAAAGATCGGGGTGAATGCATTAATTTACTTTTGTTTGCTGTTAGGGAATTAGTTCAAGAATATTTAGGATTCAGTCCATTTTGACAAATTTTAAGACATACTGTGCGTGGACAATTGAAGAGTTAACAGAGTAACTTCTTTGTAATATGTTTCCAATTTTAAGCACAACTTGTTTAAGGCTTTTGAGGTCGCTATAACTACTCTGCACTCTACTCAGGCAGAAATGAAAATAAGGTAAGACAAAAATACAAGGGAAAGGAATTTTCAGGATGGTGATATAGTTCTGGCTCTCTTGCCCATACCACAAAATCCTCTTAAGGCCAAGTAACATGATCCTTAAACCGATGAAAAGAAAGTGAATGATCTAAATTATGTTTTAAATACACATGGGAGGCGGAACAGATACAACTTTGCCACATATATATGTTAAGGGAATATATTGAGAGAGATGGTCAGGCTAAACATGTAATTAGTTAAGTCAACGTTTAATGAACATGATTACGCCTGGGCTAGATAATCCTGATGCTTACATCAATGATGTCGTCATCTACAGTAACACCTAGAAAGAATAGTTATCGACAAATCGGAAATTCTTAAATAAACTCAGTGATGCAAGTTTGACAATCAATATATCCAAAAGTGAGTTTTGCCGTGCCTGTCTAACACTTATAGGACATTTCGTGGGGCATGGACTAGTTAAACCTATAGATGCTAAGGTCGAAGCTATGTATGTAGTCACTGTGCCTATCAGTGATATGCAACTGATGCAAATTTCGGGTATGGCTGGGTACTATCGGAAATTTTGTTCCACGTTTTCCATAATTTCTGAACCATTAACTAATTTATTGTCAGGAGATTTCAAAATGATGCTGATCATCCAGTGTGCTATGTTTGTAAGAAATTAGATAAGCACCAGAGAAATTATTATACAATGATGAAGGAATGTTTGGGTTTGATATTGTCATTATAACATTTTGAAAGTTACATTAGTTCAGCATATTGTTTTCTTATAATATACGGAAATAAATTATTCGTGAACATTTACAAAGCTTGTTGTCTTTACCCTTTTATGTTTCTTATTTTAGGAGCATAGACTCGTAATAATTTGTTTCACCAGTTGATACTCTGATGACACGGAAATTGCAGAGATTGTTTACCTCGCAGATGACATATTCAGATTTAAGAAATTTGCCACTGTCTAGTTAATTTGTTAAGCTTGATTCCAAATTAATTTTGATATTAAAAATATTCTTTATTTATGCAACTAGTTTAACCTACGCTATAAGATATTCTCCCACAATATATGCTTAATATTAAGAACAAATTGCAATATAATGAATTTGAATATCAATTGCAATATAAGAACAATTCTTCAGACTACGACGAAGGTACATCACCCTATAGCATCATATGAAATTGAGGACTTGCCTTTAATTCACCTTTCTGAACATTGTCTTTAAAGTTTGGAGGTGCAACACGGCATGCTTGATAACTTTTGGCTGGTGATATAATTAAAATCTTTCAATTCAGAATTTCAGGACTATTTGCATTCAACTCGAATGTAATTTTGTTGACACACGTATATTATATTTCCAAATAGCTTTTAGTTTTCGTAACATGTTTGCAAAATGCAACAAAATTTGCAAATTCTATGGATTCCATCTAGGACAATTTATAACTGACCCTTTTCCGCAATTATTCAGCCAAGACATGAACTAATATGACTGCGAAAGATTGAACCACTAACCCAAACTATTTTTTTCAATCTTTATAATTCAGAGATTAAAAGAGTGGCGTGATATAAAATTCAATGAGATTATTAGATATCATATGAAATTGCATTTACGTTAATTTGACTATAAGTCGACCTTATAGGCTGCAAAGATAGATGGAAAGAGAGATAGATACTAAACAAAAATGACATAAACTATGCAACTTCCAGTCAAAATGAGAAGTGAAACGTCTCGCAAATAAATTAATAACTTACAATTTGTTCTTATTAATTACATTACAATCCACAATGCTTCACACTTTAAAGCCACTTCTATGATAAATCCATGCATTCAATTTAAAGGCCATATGCCGGTATAAAAGAAGTTCAGAATGATGAGATCCATAATATCCCATAAATTCCATTACATGTGCCTTACAAACAATTAAAGTAAAAATCAGTTATAATTTGTGACTTATAGTATCCTATAAATGTTACTATTGTCATATGTCACAATGTTACATAATTCGTTCTCTCTCATTGAAGTTCTCAAATTCTCCATCCTCGTCCAGCGATAGTTAAACCGTCGTAGTCTGGTCATTCTACCATCGTCCGACTCCGTGTCTTCGTTTTCAGTCATTGGGGTACTTTTGTAGCGACTGTGCTCTGGCACCGTCTCTAACATTTTGATCATGCAATCTCTGAAATGTGTTAAAGGCTTCAACTAAATACGTGCGATAAGGTGTTAAAATAACTATCCTTTGTTGCTTGGCACTGAGTGGGTGTCAGTTAATCAGCTCTACCAAAAGTTTATCATATTGGAAAATAATGACTGTTGCCTTTACATGATAAATCCATGCATTCAGTGTATAGGCCATATGCCGGTATAAAAGTGGTTCAGAATGATGAGATCCACACTATCCCATACATTCAACTAAATGTGTCTTACAAACAATTAAAGTAAAACTCAGTTATAAGTTGTGATTTATAGGATAATATCAATGTCGCTAATGTCATGTGTTACAATGTTTCATAATTCATCCTCTCTCATTGAAGTTTAGTAAATTCTCCATCTTCATCCAGTTGTAGTTAAATCATCGTAGTCTGGTCCGTCTACTATCGTCCGTCTCCGTTTTTTTGTTTCATATTATATGTGGTGCCTATGTAGCAACTGAGCTCTGGCTCTGTCTCTAACATTTTGATCATGCAATATGTGAAATCTGTTAAAGGCTTCAACTAAATACGCGTGACAAGAGGTTCAAATAAATATCATTTGTTGCTTGGCACTGAGTGGGTGTCAGTTAAGCAGCTCGCTTGAAAGGTTATCATAAGGAAAATAGAGATTGCTGCCTTTACAAGATGAAATCGACGAAGTTGAAGCATTCATGGGTGGATGGAACGAGCGCATGTACTAATTCAAAAAGAATTGTAAACTTGAAACAGTAAGTTATGCTTTTGCAAACAGAGAGAATATTGGGTCATATGCAATGGCAGATATTTTGCGAAATTTTAGTTCGGAACAATAAAATCTTATTTATAGAACAACTGGAATCAAAAATTTTCTTGCATCAAAAACAGTGCTTATACAGCAAAACACAAATTTGATACAAAATAGAAATTTTCTGAACTTGCTCGAAAATGTAAGCATCATACCTGGTTGAAAATTCTTATTGCCCGATACTTCACTTGTGGTGAATTGTATTAGATTTACCCATAATATATAACAATCCAAATAACTATAGCTGAACGTATTGTTGAATGAATACCATCATGAAATGGATCAACACAGTGAATGCCATACACTTTTTTCTTAATGGGAATAATAACATCAAGAATAAAAATAGCTAATTCACAGTATGTTTATGTATACAGTCATATGGACTTTTCAGCATATCCACCATCTTCAGTAGCCAAGGCGTCGATGTGAAAGACTTATCTACACTTTGGCATATTGAGCAGATAGTTATGTGCTTCTTTGCCAACTCATCCAATCAAAATTATGTTGTTCAAACTTGAACACGGTTCCAGAATGACCAAGACAAGTTGAGAACACAACTGGAATGGAATGGTAAATAATCAATTTTCAGCTTTCACGCAAATAGACCTGCATTGGATTCCCTATGGAACGTAGTCAAAATTTCGATGTTAAACTTCACAATTATCCGTTTTGGTAAATTGCTTCTACTATTTTCGGGCGATGTGCATTGCATATATGTCGCTAAGACAAAGACCTATACAGCGGTTTGATCCTCTAAGGTGTAGATAAGGATATGATATCGGAACAATAGTTAGGGAAGATTGCATTATCCTTAGATTTATGTGTTTTTGTATATCGCACTTGTGAGATTACTCCTGCTCAGCATGAATCAAATTTTCAGTTGAAAAGGTCTAGTCGTATGCGTGTATATACCATATATCATGCTATTTCCGCTCTAAGTCAATTTAATGGCTATTCCACACCAACATAACATAATAGTAGCTCGGTTCAATTTAGGCCAATTTAAAAGACATAATAGCTTCTACTCTACCATTTTATTGAAAAATACATGTGCCTAAACGGCTGCATCCAAAGACATTTACTATCGGATAATAATATCAATGAGTCTGTCACAATAGAAAGCATATCATATTAGGTACTGTATGAGTAATTGAATGGTTTCGATCCATACAACTCTTTAATTTATTTTTTATAGAAATGTAACATTTGTACAGCAATAAGCTTTAAAGCGACAATTTAATACTATCCTACATCAAATAGTTCATTTAAGCCATTCTGAATTTAATATAATTAAAGATCCATTGAGCTACTTTTAATACGATCTGTTTAATTTCAATGTGAATGCCATGAAAAGTTAAACAATTATTATATATATTGCTTGTCACAGTATATCATCGTGGATATATCCTTTTTAGGCAATTCTTGCATACCTTAAATTATATTTTCCAGTGTTATTATAAAGTTGCTTTCATTATCGTCAGCAATATGTATTTACACCATCATCTGATATATTCATGTTGTCTTTGCATGCCATAAATAAAACAAAATTACAATTATATGTATAGATGCCATGTCTTGATACATCTATTCACCAGTTTCTTTACACCAAACCTCTATTTATGTAATCCTATCATATTTACTCACCAACAGCTGTTGGCAACTAAACTCATGCGTAATGACTCCACCGTTATTTCTGGTTGTCGTCCTACAAACCTGCAAAATAACAAAGAACAATATGAGGAGTCTCAGATTTTGTAAAACTCGAAGTAGTGGTATATATGTAATTGGGTATGGTAATAATACTATAAAGAGTGCAGACACACAAACTCAGGAATATTTTAGATAACGGTAATCAATGATGTGGAAGGCTTCAATGAAGATGAAATGTTTATAGTTCATGAA
Source organism: Sinohyriopsis cumingii (assembly GCA_028554795.2). Taxonomy (NCBI): domain Eukaryota; kingdom Metazoa; phylum Mollusca; class Bivalvia; order Unionida; family Unionidae; genus Sinohyriopsis; species Sinohyriopsis cumingii. The sequence goes on from CM068831.1 coordinate 118,564,404, forward strand.
ACTGATTGGTATCACATATTCCATTTAAGTGAACAAAATACAATAATTGGATGTAGTACAATTCAAAATAAAACAAATATGCAGCCATGATCTGAATCCCCAATTCCTAAATGCAAAACCTCATTTTATTTTTAAATGATACATTTAGAATCTCCCATATGACAGCAGTGCCAAATTAAAACAAACGTATTGAAAGGAAACAATTACGACCACTTACATAAAGTATATCAGATAAGTCGAGTCGGAATGTTCGTAAAAAAAAAACAATCAGCTAAAGTGGAAAGATTGCAATCAATTGAACAAGGTGGTTTTATTCGTTCGTCATGCTTAGAGTGCAAAATGTTTCATATGATCAATTAATGTGAGAATGTTTTGTATATATATGATTGGTACGTCATCGAAATGTAATTATCATGACCAATGGTCAGCTTTCTATTTAATGGATTATGTAATAAATGTGGGATTGAAATTTTAATTGTTTTTTTGTTTACAAAGTAATGTAAATATACTTGATTTATTTTTTATTCAAGATGTATGTCATAAGGCATTTAAACGCTGTATATGTAAAAATCAATCATTGACAAATAATATTTTATCCTAACAAGAAAGAATTTAGAATGCTGATATACTGTGCATTATATTCACTTATTAGTGGACTGCAACAATGCAATATTTTCGTATCAGAAGGTTTCATGTGGAAACAATTCTGGGTGTTTCGTTCTTGCTCTTCACGACGAGTTTATAGAAACACCGAAACATTATCACATGGGACGATGTCATGCCAAAACTCATGTTTTTTTACTGTGTTTCCGTATTATATATTAACATTGCTACTAGTGTTTGGTAAATATACATAAATAATCTAATCTGGCAATATGATATTAGCTTGTACAAGTGTTTGTTTTATTTTACCTCTTTGAAAAATACGATACTACTTCAATACACAATTATCCAAAGGTATCGGACACTAATTGCCTTAAATTGATGTGAGAGAAGTAAGGATAGGAAAAGCTAAAAACAATTACATTCAAACAATAGTATTGGTAGCATGATCAGAAAGAAAGAATAAATGAAATAACACCATAACGAATAACAAAAATACCAGTATTTGAAGACAAGTGTATCCAAACCGATCGAAAGATTTGAATTATATTGAAAGCAAACGATATTTTATACAAGCATTTTAATTGAAAAGAACACGTCTTTAGTGTACTAGCATTATTGCTTGAAGCTTAATTATTAATGAAACGCTAAGTACAACCACCAATCAGAGCAGATTATGAAAGCTTACACGTTACCGATTTTAGGGCAAAACCTCAGAATCAAAATCATGTCAATAACATTCCATGTTATACAGGAATGTTTTTTTCATGTAAATTATACCCATATTTTCTCAAAACCACTACTCATTAGGTCGGATCTTCCATTCATTGAAGCGTGTGCTACATATATCCGTACAAGGGATTACTAATGAGGTTGTAATGTTCACTTATGCCTTGCCTAGATCGTAAAATGTAATATCGTCCATTTTTGGGATGGCTTCATGACCGATTTATCATACCAGAAATGGAAGTTTGAGTTTAATTCTTCGTTGTGCTCTTTAATGTCATGTATAGCGTATGAAGTTGGTATGTACATCAAGCCAACACAAAAAGAGTAACTCCACTTTCTTTTGATTGCACTGACATCTTCGCACGTACGTAATGTTTTCTTCCTTTCATGTTGGGAACTCAAAGGAAACAACGGCGTAAGATATTGATCTTTGCATGTGATTTTTTGCGGGCGTGAGGTAGTAATATTGGGTTTTCCTTTTCGTCTTGTAGGATTCGATTGATGTTATTAACTCGGACGAAAACTAGTTTTATGTATTCAGCTTGTTTTGTCATAGCTTTAAGCTAATGCATGAAGTAATTGTTTTACACATCAGCATAGTTTGATTGTTTTTTATTATTCTTATTGTATATTTATAGACGTTAAACCGCAAACTTAAATAGCTACTATATGTAAACATTTGCAGCTAATTCTACGAACTGAAATAATTGTTTTAAAAAACCACGAAAATTGAACTCGTACAAAACTAAAATGATAATATAAACTATAAGAGTATAAAAATGTTATGTGATCTACTTGTAGATGCAAACATACCTGGAAAGGAACATTTAGTTGAATGCAAGATAGATATATGGATTATATGTATTATATATGTATTATATATATATATATATATATATATATATATATATATATATATATATATATATATATATAGTTGCCTTATCTCCCAACCTCGGATTCGTCTTCAGACAGTGAATAACTTTAAATAACAAATAACGTTTCTAAGTTTCCAATTTAGTAGGAATTAAAACAATTAATGGAGAAATCGCACAAATCTATTATGGTGAATTATAATCAAATGTCTATCTGTCTAGTTTTTATTTGTTTGTATGCATCTGTTTATATTATCAAATATGAACATACCTCGTCATCTGCACAGAATTTGATTGTTCTGCACTTCCTTGCATCAGTGACAGCTGTTTGCCTTGCGTCATCAAATGCCCCGCAATAATAGCACTGGTTGAGATGACTCCCTATAATTAGAAGCATGAACGGTTAAATACCAAATGTGATTGAGCTGAAACAATGCGACCTATATGTAAGTGTTGATATAGTTTTCATAATTCTGAACATTTAGATTGCCTGCAACATGTTTCCTAATGAATGAATTAAAGCTCATTTGGAAGCTCACACGTCAGTCGTCATTGAGGTTTTCTCTATGTTCGATGGTCGAACTTGCCACTTGAAGGTCAAGATATCTCCTTCTTGATAGATTTGATTAGCCTGTATGCCTAGTAGGCTGTAAAATAACATGAATACACTATATTTCCTTTTTGCAGATTTGACAAATACAATGAATGCGAATATACACGATAGCGAGGACATTAAGCATAATAGATGAAATGATTCGTATGGTATATCAACCTTTATTATTAACTTACATTCATTGAAATCAGTCCCTCATTCCGTCAAACACATGACAAATCTTTACACAACGTCTCAATGTTTCCGGCCTTCTTAAATATTCCTCTGTCTATCATAATTTAGTAATTGCTTTTAAAGACCAATGTTCCTAATATCTGTTTGAATTGGCATTGAACACAAACTGATGGAATAAACCGCAGTTACACGTTTCTGCTGAGGTTATGTGTGGATTGACTCATTCTACATTTCTTTATTAACATGATTCTGTTACTTAGGATGTCACATAATTATGCTGAAGTAAACAGTAAGCAAAATATTTCATTTTTCGAAAAGTCCAATATTTTCTATAAATGTAACTTACCTGTCCCAGCAAATTAAAAATGTCACAGGAACAAATCAGGGTCTGCTTGTTATTGGTCTAGGAGCCTGCCTTATGTAAAGGCTTTGCTTTTGTTGACTAAGTGCCTTGGTTTCCATAATATTATTGCTTAATTATCCAAATGGAAAACGTTTTGTTTTCAACAATGTATTAGGAGATGATGTACAAGTTCAACCTAATTTTTAAATCCTCTTTTTACAATCAGAAAGCAACATCATTAACAAAATAATAGACGTCAAATTTACAGCGAATGATGTAAATAAACGCTTATACATACCTGATTTGATTCCGCAAAGATTAGCGTTACATTCCACTGTCGTTGCTGATTTCGTTGTATTGCAGCAAGCTGAACAAATCACGTGATCTGATACGGACCTCTTCCCAGTTTGGTCCGCCCCTGCATGGCACACCTATTAAATTATGGCTGCTTAAAGCTCATAACTTGATGACGTTTTGAAAGCATGTTATGCTTGGTATGCGGTAGAAGGCTATAATACTTAACAACGGCTTATAAAGGGAAATTGACCTTATATCTCTTTATAACCGAACAAAAATAAAATACGTTTTCAAAATTTTGTAAATTGTTTAAAAATAAATATATATGTTTAGCTGTTTTCCATACGAAAGGCAGACAAAAATTGTTTTTCTTTGTTCTCTCTGGTGAACATAAAAATTAATTTACTGTCGCTTCGTTTTGAGTATTGAAGCATCGTTTCAGTTTAGTTCTGAATTAGTCTTTTATTCCATTTTCCCCTTTTTAATTTTTACAAGACTGTGATACTTGATAATGTCTTGTTTAAGCCTATTGGTATTAAAATTCGTTTTAAATCTGTAAGTACCCTCTGTATCTCTGAATTTTAAACAGGTCAACATATAACGGATATTGTAGCCCCACGCAATAGATAGGCTTATCTTTATTTAAAAAATCGTTGGTTATTTCGCCAATTAATTGCCCAGAGTTAGTATTGCCAATATCAATTTCTCACCTTTGTCAATCTGCAACCGCCATTGAAAACAGTCTGCATCTGTGGTGTGAGTATGGAATCCATGTAGCATTCCTTGTAAAATATTAAAATGTTGTCTTCAAATGTGCTTTTTGTTTGTCTTTGCAGAACTGTCTTTATATGTTTACCTGTTATTGTATATATATATATATACGTGTCAACAATTTCAAACATGCATGCACGTTTAAATAACTAGCAGAAGATAATGGCCTAAAAACTGGGAGAAACATATAGTTCACATTGTAACGTATGTAACTGCTATGCCTAATCACGCGTGCAATACGACGTAATGTAATCCTCTTTTTAGCCTTGTAAATTAAACTTTGATTGTGATAGGAAGTAATTTGGAGCTGTAATCTGTACTTGTCTGTCTTCGTTTGGAATTTCACTCGTTATCGTTCAAAAGACACTACTTGTTAATGTCTTCGTTGCTCTGCATAGCAAACGTACAATACAATTGAGTATTATATCGACCAAATGATGAAACGATTCGATACAGCGACGATTGAATGGAAAAGTATGTGTATTTTAAAGCACGCTGATGGCATTTGCATTTGATAAAAGGAGTGCAGAGAACTCAATTCTTAGAGCTGACAACCCACACAGAATGAGATTTAATATATTTCTTGCGATATTTTGACCTCACAATAATGAAACAAATGCACCATACATTTAGCAGTAAAAAAATTACTTTGTATTTATTGCGAATAGTTTTCGGTTATTCGTAACTTTTCATAATTCTAAACTTTAGATTCGCCTGCAACATGGGAACCAAAAATTCACATTACTGCAATTGGTAAATGTATGTTACTCATATTTGCAAGACTATGTTCATTTTAATTAAATTGTATACCTTTCTGTTCATTTTAGAACTAGTAATATAAAAGCTACATACTTCACCATGTGAACAAACTTTAGTCTCTCTGCATTCTTCAAGTCTTGAAGCGCTCCTACAAACTCGACATTCCAACAGGTTCGGTGTACCTGCTGATATATATATATATATATATATATATATATATATATATATATATATATATATATATATGAAAAAGCGCATATATGAAGTTTAGTAAATATTCGTTGACAGGAATACTTTTAATGATCAAACATTGCACTTGTATAATGTGCATGGCAATCTGTTATGAAAGTATCATATTAATCGTATAGAAAATTGGTTGATCGTTTGATTTCAGAAGTTCACTTCAATGGAAACGGAGCAAAGGGAGAAATCATATTTTCTAAGGAATAATTTATCATATGGGTGGTAACGTATTCAGGACTTAAGTACTGCTGTCGAAATTGTAAAATTGTAATTAATGACAGATGTATGTTTAATCTTGGTGTGCGTCCTTGTGAACGTTTTTCAAATTTCCTTTTTTATATGGTGGACCTTGTCCTGTATATTTTTTAACTATAAAGTGTCATTCTTATTTGATCTAGTCATTCAAATTTTTCTGAACTTTTAATCGTTACAGTTTCAGTGTAAGGAGGGCAAATCAATTAATATAATTTCAACAATATTAATAATCATGAACATTGTAAATGAGATATTGGGCAGAATTTTAATGCAGGTATTCATTACTTTCATGGCGCATCACTCTAGAATAAACTAAAACATTACATCAGTTTGTTTAGCTGTTTTAAGTATTATGCTACATATTATAGATGTTTGCCGACGAGGACATTGGCTATATACTAATGTACTTATATTACATAGAAATCGACCACAAGTGGAAAATTTGAAAATTATGTCAACATACAGAGGTACAGGACATTATTAGTGCATTGAAAAGAAAACCAAATATTGCCGATTCAATTCATATTCAAGAGGAATTGTGAAAGGTTCCTTCTGGTTATTAAATATTCAATCATTTAATGCATACAATGAATTTGATTGAGTACAATGTATGTTCGGTACATTTGGTATTTTTATAATTCTGTATGTTTTCTACTTTTTGCCAAGCTTTATAATCATGAATATATGATACAGGTGTTATATGTTTTCGCAATTTTGTTTTTCAAAACTATAATATATTGAGCACAGAACAAAAAACCTTCCAGATCAAATATTTGTTCATATTCGTACTTTGAAACTAATATGTTGCATTTATAATTGTACCTTCCATGCAAAGCAGCTTTATGTTACTAATTTCTTTTGTTTTTGATTAAAAGTGTTTGCGTACACTTATTTATAAAGAATATAATTGAAATGGTAAAACTATAGAAGTCAAATAATTTGTATGATATTTATGCAAAACTTCAATTTTAGCTGAGAGCAAATTTATTTTCACTCTTTCTTGTTTCTATTAATCTTTATCTTTTTTTCTCTCCCTTTGAGGTAAGGAATTCTAAAGTGATTGTTGTTCCTTTTCAGATACATATCCTCATCTTATATTTTTGAGCAATCAAGAATTCTAAGTATATGTATGTTTGATGTCATATACTATCAACATAACTAGAATGTGTTTTTATAAGGATTTTGTATTGTTTATGTACTTGCCAAATACTAATTTCCTGCTTCTTTCCTTCTTAATTATAGATAACATTGTGAAAGACAAATGCAAAATGTGTAATTTCTCAATATTTGTTATGACATTGTTATAATCCTTTAATCCACCTATTTGGAAAACCATGGGCCAATAAAAACGCATGGAAGTTGGACAATAGATATACAAAGTAAAATCTCACTCTGGAAAGCAGACACCACATGCCATGCATGCACGTAATAGCTCCATATTTCAATCGCCTTTATTATTTAGTCAATGTAAGTATTTTATTCTGCTTGCAAAGGCTTTATCACTTCACCATGTTTGTAATCTGTGTCAAAATGATTTTATGTGCGCTTTCATCAACCTTGAATATGCAGATAATCCTACTATTAGTTTGGTTTAGCTTAGAAATCAGGCATGCGATATTAACAATATGTTCACATATTTAGCTGCGAGATGCCGTTGAAACCAATATGTTTTTAACATGCGTTACGTTATTTATTATTCCGATTGGTGCTTTAAAAGATAACGTTATCTGGCAGTAAGTAAGTAAACAATCCAATATCTTACTGCATTCTCTTATATGATACTCACACATGAGTATTTATCACTCTTCATACTTACTTTGAGACACAACTGATGCAAAGACACTTGCAAGAAAAATACCTTAAAAAGAACAATACACATACATAATTAAGATGTATTCAATATTCGTTTCATATCTATACATACAGGCAGTTGTCCATACACATACATGCATGCAATCATGCACACACAAATTGTCATATATACGGCTATACATGGAAACTGAGAAAATCACAAAAAGGTAGGTAAGTGAGCGTATGTATGTATTTATGTATGTATATATGTATTTATGTACGTATGTACTTATGTATGTGTGTGTGTATGTATGTATGTATGTATGTATGTATGTATGTATGTATGTATGCATGGATGGATGGATGGATGGATTCATGGATTCATGTCTTTTGTTTATTTGTGCCGCTACTCATCTAATGCTTACATTTGTCTATCAAATTTCCAACAAAATAATACTTACAACAAACCGGTATGGGAATCGCCATTGGTTATCTTGAAAGAACAAAAATATAAAAAGATAGTCAAATACAGCCAACAATCATTTAAGGTTATCAACCTAGCCATTATAATGCGTAACGTATACCTCAAAAGGTTAATGAAATATATCATATATAATAAACCTTATTAACGCTTGAAAACATCCATATATATATATATATATATATATATCTTCTTCTCTCTCTCCCTCTTTCGCTCTATCTATCTATCTATCTATCTATCTACCTACCTACCTACCTACCTACTTATATATCTATCTATCTATCTATCTATCAATATATGTATAGTTAAGTTTTGTTCTCTTTGAAACTGTAACAAGGAAAGAGTGAACACAACAGGCTTTGTAACATTTTGCATATAATTTATTTCCCTAAAACATAAAGGCATAAATGAGAAAAAGAACTTACATTTCTACAGACTAGAATAAAAAATAATCCAAGAATTAAAAAATTTGAAGTCCTAATAGTAAACCGACCTATCATCCAGACAACCCCAATGTAGGTAAAATCATCGATAAACACTGGCCCATCGTGGACTCGTCGGATGCACTAAGTTAATCCTCCTAATAGACATGCAGTAGCCTACCGGAGATTAAAACACCTCAACGACCTCCTAGACAGGGAGAAGCTAAGACCCATCACTAATCAAGACCACACTAGTCAATCTGGCCCGTGTGGCGATAAAAGTTAAAACCTGTCAACATGTGATACAGACCAGGACATTTTCTAGCACAGAGACTAGAAAAAACTAAACATACATGGTCCAAACCAAAAGTGCAAACAGATAATGTCATTTGTCTTATAACAACCTTCATAGATCTAATTGGTTTGCAAAGAAGCTGTACAGAAGCCCGGTCGCACAACACTTCTTCCTTGGAAAAATCATTCAGTTAATTAACACTTATCGCAATTATTAACATCCCCCAACTGGAGTTCCCTAACCAGGAAAGAAAAGGAACTTTACTGGATACGCTGCCTTAGAACATTGAAACAAAGCGGTTTAAACCAAGAAGATTAGGAAAAAGACAACCATGTACCGATAAAAGTATCTTTTGCAGCCTATGGCTAACATAAAAATGTAACATCAGGGATATAATTTGCGCTTACATAAATTTACATATAATAACAGACTCATCCATTTCTAGGTGAATACAGTTATTTTACAGTATCAGCAACAAACTGAAATAAACTATTTGAATAATAAAGGTAACATGTTTAATTTTGTAGAGACAGTAATGTAAACATAACCTTTGTTCTGTTTTATTTGTTGGTCTTGTTTATGTTTTGTGTTTTGTTTTTGAAAAACACCCAGCAAGTCGAGCAAATTTTATGTGATTCACGACATGAAATGTTTGATAATAACTAACTTTACACCTGTGATACTATTGGAAAATTGGATTTGTTTTATGCATGTGTTTTCACGTGCAACGGCTTTGTATATACATTATATATTGTCCGAACTAAAATGTGTTCTGGTTTCGTTTCCGTGTACTACGTTGCCCGATACAGTTTTATTTAAATCTCACTTATGTTAAACCTCTGAGTTCAGTTAACCCCATGATACGGGAACTTGTGTGTGTGTGTATGTGTATGTCTGTGTGTGCGTTTGTGTGATTACAATTTCTAACGTGGCCTGAAGAATTTGAGTGATGCTCGCTATGGAGTCAGCCCTGTGACTGTTCATAATGATGACCAGAACTGAAGCATCATGTTTCAGATATATCGCTTCGTGTTCACAAAGTCACATTAACATCACACTAGATTTACCAGTGCCTCTTCATGCTGAACGCAAAGGGAGGCAGCTGCATGGACCATTTGTTTAAGTCGTTTGATGTGACTCGACCAGGGTTTCGAATCCTCGATCTCTTGCATCAGAATTTGACGCTCTATCCACTGAGACCACCTGAGCGGTGGCTACAAGAGCAAAGTGCTTGCAGAGAGATTGCCAGTGTACTTATAGACTCGACAGTGGCAAATTCTGTAGCCGTATAGGGAAGTCAATATAGCTAGAAAGGAACATAAAACCGAACTTGCACTAATTAGCATATAATAATATGAGATTACATAACGGTTAAGTGTACACGTTGTGTTGGATTTTAAGACAGTGTTCGCAACGCCAATAGCACAATATCATTATATCCTGTCAAGATCATACGTTGCATTTTATTTTCGGATTAAAACACATAATGAAATGTATTTAACGATTCGAATGTTTTTTTTTGCTTCCGGTTTTATAACACCTATCAGTAAGGGTCTGAAAGCTTTATTTAATGTTATAATATGAGAAGACCATCCTTTTCAGTATTTCTCTCTCACGGAGTTAGTTGGTTTACGCGGCAGACTATGAGAACATCCGGCTATCTCTCTCTCTCTCTCTCAGTAACTCTCTCTCACTTCCTCCCTCTCTCTCTCTCTCTTTCTTGCTACTTATATTTGATTTCATTTATATTTGATTATATTTGTGTTTGATTTGATTTGATTGTGTGTGTGTGTGTGTGTGTGTGTGTGGTTTGGAATCATTTTATCTTCATTGCCTGTCAATGTTATGTAATTTTATTTACTAGGAATTTGATATTTTCCAGAAAATTCAGTCTGACCTGTGTTTTTCGATAGATACTTAATAATATAAACACCTGTTTCTAATTTTGACTTAATATCTGGCCTTGATTGAAGGTCAAGTAAAAGCTTGCTTATATGAGTAAAATGATTGGTTCTTATCAAGGACATACCGGAGCTATGTGACTTTTACAATTAAACATCATCACGTCATCCTCTATTTCGCAATCAGGCATTTCCGAAAATGCGAAATACTTAGGATTAATATTGATTTGTAGAGAGATTTATCTGAGTATCCGGGCCTTTAACACTCGATGTCAAGTTGTTTTTCTTCTGTTGTGCCCATTATTCAAGATTTTAAGTTATGTTAATACTTCTTTAGATTATTAGGACTCTAGAGGTATAAACAGTTTCTTTGGAAATAAGTTTGCATTCATACAGAATTCTTGAACAAGGACATTTCTAGAAAATTTGATTCGGATATCTAAAACCGGAGGATAATTTGATGTGTTTGTACAAGTAACAGCAGACGTCAACACTGTACAGGCTACATCATACTTCATCGCCTTCCATCGTGGATTCTTCGTCGAGACTCGAACTTGGAATCATTACAATATTTTAATATTAGGAATTCAAAAATTATATTCGTTGATTATTTTTGTATTAATCTTGGATTTGATTCTGGATACCGTAAGTTCTCATATTTTTCATTTTTACATAATTCTTGAACAAGGACATTTCTTGAAAATTGTACTTGGAGTTCCATAACCATGGTAAAAACAATATTTTTCCAGGGAAAAAAAATATTTGTCATATTTTTCAAAGCTTGTAATTTTCACTCTTTCTCGTGTTACAGTTGTTCTAACATAAACATGTAACGCGCTCTCTCTCTCTGTCCAAATGTCTCTATGAATCATCGTATAGGGTTGTGCTCCAAAATCCACGAAAACAAACGATCATGGCGTAATTTGCCTATATCATGCGATGATGTGTCTAAACCTATGAATGATGATGAAATACAGTCACACAATCCAATTGTAAGTGGAAAGATATACATCGAATATATAAACATATAATTATAACAATAACTTAAATCTATTGTAATACATTTGACTGATTTAATTACCTCTTGTTGGCTCCTCATTTCACTAAGTTTATATTTCCTATTCTTTTGAATATGTCGCATTCACTGTTTAATTTCATGGCTATACTGTGTTTGTAGTGCTTTAATTTCTTCATTTATGCCATATTTCTTGTTTAAATCAAAGCTGTGTCTTATATTTATCAAACAATATAAATGAAACTATGACATCAGAAAAAGAAATGAAGCAACTTATCATATGCAAAAAGAGATACCAATTACTCTAAATATGCCATTTTGTGACGAACATACTGGAAAGAGGTGTCCAGATTTCACACAGATCATTCATTCCGACAATATAAAGTTGCTTGCAGTCGATCTCCTGGATTATAAAAATTCGATAGGTGCCAAGATGATTATTCTTGGAGATATCAACTTTCACCTTGACTGTCCCGGACACCCAAACACATCAAAACCAATAAATTGCAATAATGTTTTCAACCTCAAAGGGTCAGTTAACCAACCGACTCATAAACATGGTTACATTTTAGACTGGATTCTTCATAGACCTGATGATAGCATTCTTCGGTCCTCCCTGGTATCCCACGAACTTGCATCAGATCACCTCTGCGTTATATGCCATCTTGACGTATCAGTCCCTAACCCTCAACCTTTATCTGCTACTATGAGAAACATATATATGATAAATAGAACCAAACTAATGCATGATATCCAAAAATACCTAACAACTTTCTTACCTCCTACAGCAGAACAACTCGATAACTGCCTGCGTTTATTGCTCGACAAACATGCCAGTGCAGAGTATCAATTCAAAAGTGTTCTCCAAGGTATAGTAGTGTTATGGACTAGCTTTGCACTGCGAAAAGAGACCACCGTAAAGTTGAAACAAATATATGAAACCGCTAAGAAGAATGTCATAAATATAGTCCATGCAGAGAAGATGGCAATCGTATACTCATTATTCCCACTATGAAAACAAAGTCATACGGACAGCCTTCTTTTGCATACCAGGGCCCAGCAAGGTGGACTGAACTGATCACTGAGCGTAGACACAAAAACACAGTGATCACATTCAAGAGTGCTCTCAAAAATCACTTATTTCGACTGCGAAAACAAACTGAAAGACCTAATAATGTTCCCTACTTTAAATATTCTCAGCATGTATTTCATGTTTTCTAATTTCATAGTGTTTGGTTTGTAATCATATCGTTATATGTTTTTTATGTTATAGGTGTTGTCTAATGTTGTAAAGCGCTTAGAGCTTGTAATGATTAGGCGCTATACAATGCATGCGTCGCTTCCTTTTAGTGAAATATTGATACATCTCGTATTATAACTTGTTCCCGATGTTACTATTAGTGTCTTCACCGTAACCTAGTCTCAAACGGGATCTTTAATAATCGAAACGGGAATTCGTCCAAGTCCGAGTATAGATACCAATGCTTTTACAAAGGATACGTTGCTAAAATCACATTCCTCTTCTTTGAATTATCTTTTATTTAAAGACATCATTTTACATATAATATTTCATTTGTTGTATTAAATACTCACTTATTTCGACTGCAAGAACAAACTTAAAGACTTAATAATGTTTCCTACCTGAAATAATATTCTCAGCATGTTTTTTATTTTTTATTTTTCTTTTTCATATTTTAAAGGAGACCAGAAACCAATGAAAATATAGAATAATAATAAAAGTACTATAGCAGTAAACCTTATTCTGAAGTATCATCTTCGACCATGATGCCAATATTTAAATATCGGCCTATCTTTTAGGAGCTGAACTTCCGTGACCTCGTATGCAAAATTTCCGCGCCTATTCGGTTACATTCGGGATGTGACGTCATATCAGCGCCTTCAGCAGCCCAAGTGGGAGTTGCCAGAGTAAAAGACAATGCCGTTTTGCGTTGCTTACGGGTGTAATAGAACATTAAGAAAAGCGTGTGGAAAACATTTTTTTTTTCTTTTCCGAAAGATAAAGGCATAATGAAAGAATGGATACATTATTACAAACGAGTCGATTTCAAAGCAACACCATACATCACTCTGTGCTCGTTACATTTCTGAAAGGAATGTTACGAGAGGGATCATGAAAAAATGGAAGCTCAAGGATACGCAAATGCTAGGCCTAGACTAAAAGTTGGCACTGTTCTAGACATACCTCTGGATATTATAAATCCTGTGGAAAGTGTTAAACGTGTAAGTTACGAAACTAGGCATAAGGCCAAGTAAGTGACCACAAAATGCAAAAATCATGTCACAGAACTTTTATCTACACCAGCAGTGCTAAAAACAAATCTGATTGCCCGACACCCTGGGCCCCTCTGGTTTTAGTTTCGGCCCATCCTGTGTTCAAAGTGAAATGAGTAAATGTATTTTCAAGAGGTTGACAAGCATGCCTTAACACGGCACAATCTAAATCAAATGACCAATGTCCTATGTGAAATTTAGATCTGATTTTCATCCAATGGAAGCTTTGATCAAAAGAAAATAACATTCTAAACCTGTCGTGTTTCGAGAAAACAAAATTTTCAGTAATCTTAACAAAATTGAAAATTAAAAACAAAACATTTTCAGTGCATGCCTGTTAATGTAGTATGCATAAACGGTAACCTATATTGATTGGATCTGATATAAAACTATCCCTTTGGCAGTTTAGATAGCAGCGATTAAAAGAAAAGATGTCAGAGTTTAACATTAACTGGCTGACAATATAAACTGAGGGGAGGACTAGACTATTGACCCAACCCTTTGCCCCGATGTGCGAGCGTCCATGGGGCATGCCTTTTCTCCCTGCGATACGCCATATTATTCCTACAGGACAAGCCCGGTTTGCAAATTCTGTTCAGCTCTGGCTAAATTGCAAAATAGCTGAAGTTTTGATTTAAGCAAACAATAAAACCGGTGTGACTAATGAACATAATCCTTATCCTAGCATTGATCTTATGAAAACAACTGCCCTTCAGACATACTTCAAAGAAACCATGTTCGACAATGTGCGTATGTAAGCACTAGCAATTCTGCAGTCACAAGTTATCGTACACGTGGCAACAGTTTTTCCCACGTTTTATGACCCACCTTATTTCCTTACGTTTAAGTCTTAATCCATGTAACACTGTTTGCTGAATAAAATATTTATTCTGAATTAGCTTTTTAAGGGCACATATACTGCGTGGTGCACTTTGTTTTATTCCTTGTTTTAATTTAATCATAATGATTACACTTTACATATACGGTTGACGAATGTCAGGTGTTAACTGGCCTAGTTTCTTTGGCGGAAATGGAGATGCGATTTTGTTTGCAGAGATAATTTCACAGCGATCATTCGTTTAAGCTAATTGATGACAATTTTATTCTTTTTTTATACTATAGTACTGTTGTAGTTGTTTAAAAACATCTGAAATTTACTTGAATAATGTTTAATCTTCACCTTCTATTTACTGAAGAAAAACAAAACTGTTGTGTGATGTTAATTATTTCGTTCAGTGCCTCATTTAGACGTGTGTGCGTGTGATTTGAATTTTTAACGTAGCTTTAACAATGTTTCAGTCATATCGCTACGGTGTCTGCAGTGTGGCATTTTAGACTGGATTGCATAAGTTATATCTATTTATAAATGGTTTGGGGTTGGGCTTTTTTCTTCTGACGATGGAAAAATTGACAGACATAATATAATAATCGGGACTTCGCTGAGAATTATTAATGATATAATACGAGATCCAGAGGTAGATGAGGAAATACCCTTAAAGTCGGGAGGTATTTCTCCCGGCTTGATAGTTGACAGGTATGAACTGTCAGGGCTTGTGGAATTTCAGTCGGGGCTTGAGTTTATTTAAGTCACCAGCCCGGTGCATGTGCCTAAAATAATTCGCTTAGCACTGACCAGTACAGAAAATAAGCTATTATATCAGGCAGTAGATTCAACTTTGAATGTGCAACCCAATTGTGGTCTTCTCCTGTCTGCCTCGCTCGCCATGTTGATGTTTGTATTCGAGGACTGGCTAATATTGCGTCACGGGACCACGTGATCTGCCGTCTCGGCAATTTACGGAATCTTGGTATCTTCCACGCAACATAATCACTACCCGCTTATGATATTTAATTTGAAGAGAATTACATACGTAAAAGGACAATTTTGATTTCTGGTCTTCTTTAATATTTTTCTAATTTATGGTGTTTGTTTTTGTAATAATATTATTATATGTTTTTTATCTTATAGGTGTTGTCTAATGTTGTAAAGCGTTTAGAACAATACAGTACAACTCGAAAAGTTATGATTATTTTATGTAGTCTATGAGTGAAACACGCCACTGTACTGTGTGGGTATTCTCATTGGGCAGTGAACTAAGCTGTGACTGTTAAAGTACTCAGACTGTTATCTAGCTAAAGAATCACAAACATATATTATTTTTAAAGGACTTGGGAAGTTAACAATATATTATGTTTCTGCTATGCATAAATGCCCTACCATTCGACGGCATTCTATTCCAAATGAATGAGCTCCTAATATTTGATAATATTCAATCAATAATCTCTGTATCATGTACCAAAAAGAGGAAATCGTTATGTTTGAATAATGTTTTGATCATTTTACATAATATTCATTATGTGACTGCAACGCACTCTACTGATATGGGCTATTCTCATCTAACAGTAAACTAGTCTAAGTGTGTTAAATAGCTTGGACTGGAATCTAGCAGATTCAATACAAGGAAATATTGTTATTCCTCAAGTAAGTATCAAAAGTGACATATTTCATAAAGTAGTTCCCTTTTGTAAAATTCAGGCTCTTATCTATTACGTTCCTGACATACAATTTCAACAAAAGCCCCTTATGCCAATATAGTCCTAAGTGTGTCTTTAAATAGATTCATTTGCAAGAAGTCAATTATGTAATGCTACTTTAGAACATAGCTTCAACAGGTTTTACGGAATCGTCAATTTAACAAACTTTTAAGTACTGTAAATATTGTAATTGGAAGATTGGATAAAGCACCAATGTGTCGGGATGGCCAACACACGCCGTTAATTGGGGTCCTTTGTTCATAAGAGTATTAAGTTCCCACTTCGTTTACTATTGGTTTGTGTATTAAATGTCCTCCGGTATCGTCATATTAATTTTATTTTTGGGCATTATCTAGTTTCATTTGTGTAATCATTATTCGGGAGTTTGTGCCCATGAAAATGGAATTAATTGTTTTAGAAAGCTGGTTTCAAGCCATTTGTGTACTACTGTACTTCAATTTGTATTATTGTCCTGATATATATGATCTTGTCTGATATAGAAAAGATGCAAATATTTTGCGTCGTGTGAGGTGTAGCCTGTATGTATTATTTTATGAAAGGCCAACTGGAAAGCCATATTGATTCTTTGAAGCATCTTAACGCAAAACATACAGTAATGACAAACGTTTCAGGCGCACTCAATATGCAAATAAAGGACAGATATTTTTTTTATAATTAAATCATATCTGCTTCAAACATGGGATTAGCGTAAACAAACATTCACCTTTTAGTATTGTTTTATTTTTATTGAAAGGGTATTCACATGTACTGTTACAACATATGTATCCATGTCAACGAATAGTTTGAATATACCAGTACTTCCGCATATTGATATCAAATAAAAATAACATATATATGTATAAATATCGAAACATGCTCGATATTTACAGATTACCATGACAAAGTTAATTATCATTGTACTGTTATAGTATTCGTAAACACTTGGAAAATGTTCCAAAAAGATTCAAATTATATTTTCCAATACCGAGGGATAAAGGTAAAAAGATTTTGCGTATTGTTTAAATTCCACACTTGTTTAAAACTCATAGGTATTGTATTTATTTTTGTTTGACCATAAAAGAGGACATATTAATTCTCTGCTCTTCGAAATTTGTATAGTTTTTTGGAGAATGCGAGATCATTGTCATATTTGTACTGTTATTTTTCCCGAAAGGTTGACATGTTGTCACAAGCCTCATGTTGAAATGAATTATTAAGATTCGTAACTGAGTATGTCTGAACGTAAATCTACATAAGCCTAATATAAACTTTTTATCTCTTCTGTCCAGCCTGATAAGTTTAAAATCAGCGATTAATATGTATGTATGTATGCATGTATGTATGTATGTATGTATGTATGTATGTATGTATATATATATATATATATATATATATATATATATATATATATATATATATATATATATATATATATATATATATATATATTAAAATTATGTCCGCATATCGTGCGCGTGACTGTAAAAGATATATTTCACTGAATGATACAAATTCCAGTCTAAAACTCGTACACCCCAAATTCTTTCTATTAAATTATCAGTACACCTTAAATATGCTAAATAGGGCAATTAACTAAACTATAACTCTGGTCTGAAATTCATGAAATCAGCTTAATCCTTCGTGTCGCTTATTTGTGCCACACATTCCGTTAAGTAATATTAAGATGATTTTGGTATTAGGTCTCGAACATGAGTTATTTACATCACCATGTGACACTTGAACACGTTGTGGACACCTTCAGAGGAAGCTGTTATTAGCCACACAACAAATAATACAGCCAAGCAAGACACCTCATCAGTTTCATCTTGATGGTGTAGGTAACATCATAATATTCATACTGTTTGTAATAAATGCAAATTTATGTGAACATATCTCCACATCGTACGACATTGACTACGATCAACGGTTTAAACATCATGCCTATGGGTGAATGTTCAATAGTAATTAACTGAGCATTTATAAATATTGGACCTGAGATAATGTTTTGCTTAATGCCTGAGCTTGCGGTTGCATTCTATGTCACGTGAACGAGGGGCTAAAATGTATTATTATATAATAAATAACCTTAGTATAATATCCTAAAATCAATCATTCCGTCATCGTATTTCACATAAGTGCGGGCAAAATATTTGTTATGTTTTGCTATTCAAATAATACACAAAAACTATACAAATTAATTCAATATTGTGTTTAATAATTCACATGTGGTTGATGCTATGAATGAAACAAACTATTCTAATGCTAGTTTGGTAAGGAGATTGCGCTAATGCGTATCTCAAGAAATGCAAGGAAATAGTGCCATTCTTAAAATGCTAGGGAGATTAAGCCTCCTACATATAAATTACATACAGTAATCTGCGACGGTACATGATGCTATGGACACGTATAGAGGAAGCTATTATTTGGTTCGCAAAAACAAAATAAGTTCAGATGAATACAACATCAGACTCATCTTAGTGGTGTAGGTAAAATCGTAAAAGTCCAACTAATTCAACCAAATGATGCTATAAAATATAATATTACCAGAGGGTACATCAATGTTCAAGATAAGCATAAAAAATATTATGCCTATGGGTGTATTGCCAGTAAGAATAGTTTTGTAACTGAGAATATTATTTAATTGTGTCGCCCTATTTCATTTGTTTTCCTGTTTATTTCTTGTTCCTGACTTTATGGGTTTGGAATAGTAATCGGTAGATTCCGAAAGGGCTTCGGCTGGTTTCACACCAGTTTAGCATTGATGCTTTCCAATTTGTTCATTCAAAGCCATTATGTATATTATAACAATATCTACCAAACATACAAGCAGCAACTTTCCACCTTGTTTAATACTGCTGCTTTTATTTATACTTTTTAGGTCATTATATAGAAATTGCGTTTCAGTGTTTTGTTTCTGGTTTATTATTTAATCATCTTGCATGACATTATGAATTTGTGCCCTGAAAAAATAATCAATTACTTTTGTAAACGATTATACTCTTCCAAGGATTTTGTTTACACCAATATTTTCATCTTTTCAATCATATCCATTGTTTTCTGGACCAAAACAATCATCTTTGATTCGTTGCACTCAAATATTATGCTATTACATTTACTGCACTGTTTATGGACAAAATGAAAATCAAATTGATTTATGAAGCAAAACAATGAAATAGAAAGCGATATTGGCAGAATTTGCAAGCGAAAATCTTTGACGACAGAATACAGATTTTCATTCTTGCTAATACATGTGTAGTGTTCTTTTTCTTTATAAATGTCTGTATGATGATGGAAACCTGATAGTAATAATTGGTGATGTCAAATATTTCATTAACAAAGTTTTCATTTTCGAAGTGCAGTTAGGAAGCATAAATATGTAAACCTATTTAAGTCATAAATAAGCAGACACTGCGATGAAAATATCGAAATATCGAATGACGCTTGCTGTCTTGAGATTGTTCTTGACGTTTCTAATTTTTACTATTTTTACATTACTCATCAATATTTAAACTTTACCTTGCAATATGAAGGAAAAATTTATGAAAGTCTATCTTTAATTGAACGTACAATTTTGATTATTCAATCCGACTTGTTATGTATATTTAGTTGTATTTCCTTCTTCTATAGGTTGTAGAGTCTTATGGAAAATAACTTTGTACGTGGAGGTTATTCTTCCCTAACATTTTTACAGACTCCATGAAAGTGTATCTACTTAAGTATGTCTGACATTGAACATATAGAGTCTGACCTGAAACTGATTCTATCTTCTATGTAGGACCTTAATCTTAAATTTACCAATAAGTCTCCATATGGTTATCTTCACACTGGGAGCGCGTGACTTAAATGCGATAGGACTACACCTTACAAATATTAAACAAAACAGTTAACTAAGTTATAAATCAGGTCAAAGGTTTTATTAAAGCAGTTTTGCTCCAACCTCTGACTCACCTACTCTTGTTATAAATTCCACTGAGTAATGTGAACATATTGTTGATATTAGCCATGATACAGATGAGTTATACACATTACTTTGTGCGCGAGCTCATGCAGTTGCCAACCTTATTAAGCTCACAACAATATAAGATATGCAGGTAAGCAAGACACAACATAAATCGGTTATTGAAGTTGTAGGTAAAATCATACGAACTCTACTGCCTCTAGCAAAATGAAACTTAAAAAAAAATACCTGCTCGTTTATCAATACCAATGCTATGCAATTTACTTTTATGGCTATTGGCGTGTTGCCAATATGAATATGTTATTAGGTACTATTATTACTATTTTACTGTTTTCTCATTGTACTTTTGTGTTCCATGTTTTTTTTTTTTTTTTTTTGGGTTTAATCGTTTTCCTTGACATTGTGGCATTGAAAACGGATACTGAAAGCTCTTCGGCCGCTTCTAAAATAATTTCTTTTCAGTATTTCATTCATATGAATTTGTCTATGACTAAGAAAGATCTTTCTTGATACAGTGCTCTTGTATGTACTGTTATTTCTTGTATAATTTGAATCAAGCATATATTGCTATGCTTAAAGACAAAGATAAAAATACAGTGATCTATTTACCGGCACGATGCAGACTAATGTCATATTGACAACATATTCAAGCTCAAACTATATGCAAACCTAAGATAAATATCTATGCCGACAATATATATCGTTTAAGGAGTGTTCCTTCTCTTGATAAAATGATTTTATTTTTTGATACACGAACATATACAGATTTATTTAATTCGTCAAGTGGAAAACAAGGTCCGCCGATTACAATACCATAGACGGAATTAATGAAGACCAAATGAGCATCATATGATTGTTTTTTTATGTTTTGATTAAAATCGTCTTTCCCATGTTTCATTACAGACATTTGTTTCATTTTTGAATGAGCAATTTGAGTTTTAACTATTATCTTTTATTTGATCAAGCGTGGAAATTTAGCATTTTCCTTGAAAGTTCTTATCCAGGATGATACAAAGAATTCAATTCTTAGGGCTACTCTCAGATCTAATTGAAACTATTGAATTATTATGCCTATTTTGCTATGTCCTCCTACTGCAAGTTTCGAGTTCTCATGTCTTCCAAATTTGTAAAGTTCTATGGGAAATATGAGGATAATTTACATTCTTATCGTTATTTTGCTTGCTATCTTCAATAACAAAAACATAAAAAGCCATGTTGAAACAAACTGTTACGGTACTTACATGAGCTTGACTTCAATTTACCAGAGTCTAATGCGAAACTAATTCACTCATCTATGTAGCATACTAATCTTAAGTTCAGCAATGTGTCCATGTGGCTATATTCTCATAGGTAGCTCCTGACTGATAAGCGTAATTTTTCACTAGTTCAAAACAAGTAAACTTCCACTGTTCGTGAATCTGAGTTTAATTAATATTGACATTATACATCATACATTTGACATATATACGTACCGATCAGTTGACCCGAGTGGTTACAGTTTCAGTCTCGGATGCTGAAGGTAACGAGTTCGAACAAAAGTCTTAATAATTGGTTCTAATAGCTGCCTCGGTAGTTTGGGAAGCATTAAGAGGTTATATGTAGGACTAAACTGCATACATCATAGTAATATGACTGAAATTCGCTTCAAAGTCAGGTGAAAATGAAAATCACACACACACACACACACACACACACACACACACACACATACACACACACCGTGATGCATTACGATTGCAAGGCAGTAATCATCTATATTCTTCTTCCGCAGTGAACTAATCCACGCTTGTTCAAGAGGGTAGACTAAACACAACTAAATGTTGATATTATGAACGAATGACGCAGGGCATCAGGAAATATGTAACATACAATTGTAAAACAACGGGACATTCATATTTCCTATGAAGGTGGTCTTTTGATTGCCTTTATTCGCTGCTGTCGGTGTTATCATTGTTGCCGGGATAATCTGGTCTGGTCTTTTATAATACCTGAAGATAAAGATATACTTTAATTGTGGAATCGCACGTATTTCATTGAGTTTCTATTACAGAAGAAAATGTTCCTACGGAAGTTTATAAAATTGCACTTGTAACCTGAAGGAGATGTGTTTCGACACATTATATGTAAGGTCATGTACTATGGTGGCCCGCCGTCCGTCTTTCTATCTCACACATACATACACACAGACACTGACTCTAACAGCATGAACCATATCCAAATAGAAGTCATATTTCGATTTTTGAATTGTTCATATTAAATTTGACTTCACCTTGTAATTTAGGTTCTATATGTCTCTTTTTGACCATGTATATATTAGTTGGCTTATTCTGTTATATGGACCTATTTTATATATTATTCAGCGTCATTCTCAGACAGTTAACTACAGGGATGTGGCGTCATTTAGTACCATTGTTGGCCGTCAGATGTGTTACGTGTCCAGCATTCGACCCTTTTTGTTAATATTTTCATTTAGCCGTAGCAAAGGCGTCATTGTAGAAAATATGTCATTCTGGTAGTGCATATGCAAGGTAATCTTAGAAAGACAAATGTACTGCTCTGCAATTTGTTATTTAGATTTAATTTGCATTGTCTCTTATTCAGTCTTTATTTTTAATTTTGTTTTTATTTTATTATATGCTATTGATAATAAAACAAGGTATGTTGATTTTGACCTCCTAAATTATGATCAGTTTCTACCGAGCATGAATTACTGAATTTAGTTTTTTAGTATTATGCAATCCGAGTCTTGAAGTTTTAAAAAATTCCATGAATCGCCATGTCTGCTTGTTGTTTACTGAATATTTTATATTATAAAATTAGAAATTGAACTCTAATTATTACTAAGATTTAATCTTAATAAACGTTATGAACATTACGGAAGGTTATTCTCCGTTATTTTTTCTTAATATATAGAACATGCCAATAGTCACGTGACCTGAGTTCAAATAGAAACCTATATAATCTTGTAACTGGAAAACAATGATTGATCCGTGCCGTAAGATCTTACATAATCAATTGTAATATTTTAGTGACTACATATATTAATTTGGTCTAAAAATTAATTTCTTCAAAGTACTTAAGTCAAATGAGCGTTCTCTGGAAATACAAAGTGCGCTTCAAAAAATAACATTCTTGGAAATAGAGACTTTAATTTATACTGAAATTTCAAATAAGGATGTATTGCCGAGTTGTAATTTTGTGATCCAACAAAAAACTATTGAAACATCACCATGACACATGTCAATATGCACATCAGCACTTTCAGCGTTGGATTATGTTTGCATTTCTATGTTTTGATTTCTACTACAGTTTATTCGGAACTTTACGTATTAGGACGTGTGTCTGTAATCCTAGGATTATTTGGGATATAATTCGCAGTATTGTATGTTCACTTTTTGTATATGTTCCTTTTGCATTTTAAGGAAAACAATATCTTGTTGAATTGTACAACGCGAGCTGATTCTAATTCGTTTTTGTTACATATTTTAAGGCCATTAAGTCGTACTAATAGGAATGCATCAAAATGACTCAAGTAGGTAATTATCACACCGTACGTTACAATCATTTTATAGTCATATGAGGTGTTGGTGTTGTGACAGCGAGGAACCTGCAATATTTTGGTTACAAATTACCGCTTTTAATCAGCTTGAAAAAAACCCTAGTTCTGTTTTAGAAGAGACAGAATATTAATTATACCAATCAAAGTAGTTGAATCATACGGTATAATTTTATGAAAAGAAATAATAATTACATGGTTAGAAAGAAAGTTTTACACACATTACCCATCGACCACGACCACCGCCGACGTTCAGACAATTAGCCTTTTACATTCTCGTAGATTATTACATTGACTATATGAGGCATCACTTTCACATTGCTGCGTTTAATTTTATTTCTCGAAGTAGTGTTCAGCAGTGTAAATCGTGAAATAAAGCCTCGGCGCGTGGAATTTCGAAAATATAGAATAAGTTGGAAATTAAAGAACTCAAGGGATCTAAGAAAAGTTGTGATAAATGTTAATCTTACTAAAATTATTTAAATCCTAAAACGGGATATTGTTAATAATAATAATAATAGTAATAATAATAATAATGTTACTAATACAGATACTAATAACACTAATACTACTACTACTTCTACTACTACTACTACTAATAATAATAATATACTTTATATATTCTCGATCGACCTTTAGGAAAATGAATCATCTTTGATATGGTCGAAATGAATTAAAGTGTACATTATGCACATTTTGTACAAAAAAGATGTAGTATCACAAACTAGTTGCAAATTACAGCTGGTAGTTAAGAAATTATTATTATTATTATTATTATTATTATTATTGAGTCTTAAACGACAGCGGTATGCATACATTTATTTCAAAGCGCTTTCTTTTTTTGGAGGCTGCTGGTATCATAAATGTTCTTCACTATTGCCCGTGTCTGTTTCTGGAGCAGCTGAATAATCTTATGAGAAATCTTCTAAGTTTGATCTGAACTTTTAATGCATTACACTAAGCACATTTCTGCATCATAGGTGACATACTCTCTGTTTCCATTAACTTGTCTAACGAGGGAAGTTTACTGTTTTCGTTGTTTTGATAGATCTCCCGTTCATCAGAGTTTTCATATACTAAGGGTTGTATAATATACTTTCTTACTAGTGCTTTATATCCACATCCTACCACATAGTATTGATCAAAGCAGACAAAAGAATACGAATTATACAATACGAAATAGTTTTACGAGTATGGCATACCTTTAAATCAATCTGCAAATGCTAAATGCAAATCAGCTCTGAACTCTAAAATCAGGCTTTAAATTCCAAAATTTGTTTCCCCACGCACCGTATTACACAGAACCATTATTATTATTCAAATGCATTTATAATAAAACTGCAAATGTTAAAAATGCTTGATCTCTGAAACCGCACTTAAGCGTATCATGAACATTCCTGACAATCAGTATTTTGCTTATCGGTAAATTTATAGTTGAAAAGTCTGTCGAGAATTGCCGTAGTATCCCCATTTATGTATATTGTGTTGTAGTGTTTTCTTTGTTCACAAATATTTGTGATGTTTGAGGTAGCTTCAACCGTATTACATTTTAAGGAAATATTCTTTTCTAGTTCTTGTGAGACAGTATACAAAATAGTAATGATACAAGTTTGTGAAAAGATCCTTCCTTACACTAATTGATATTAAGTTGTCAAAGCTGTTCCTAGCTCGGGCGATGTACAGTGTCATCATCACACTAGTAAACCCTGTACATATATCATACTGCAATAGCTGCAATGTTAACCACTTTAATGATTCCGGTGTCATAGTGAAACATTTCCTTTTTCTTGTTAAAACTAGATTGTAATTGGTGGGCTGTAACGTCGAAACGTCTGTAGGTTATTGTCATCAGTAGGAAAGCATAGTACACGACGAGGTTTTTACCTATTTACCAATCCGTATTTAACATACAATGTGGCGACATGTGGTTGTACTCACTGTAAATAATTGTGATAGAAGATTATATAAAACATAAATATTGTTCTGACTTGATTATAAAATGACATTTACCCAAACTAAGGATAAGGTATTAGAAATGTAAAATGTGTGCTTGAAAATGGTGGATAATTCTATCTTCCCGAACACTTGACATTTACCTTGATTCAAGGATTTTGTTTTGACAATATTCTGCGAGCACATTGCACATAAATAAGCAATATCTTCCCGATTGCCATCGTTCATTGACAATGTTTTTCACAATAATGAAGACAAACATTGACTGAAATTATGTTCATCCGAAAGTGGAAGTGATTGCAATTAAAGTATCCCGCAAAATTACCGATATTGGCAATATATTTTTTGTGGGAAATGCCTTTCTGGTAAACGTCATTTTGTCTTCAACATTATTTTTCGTATTATTAATTCGGATGGGTGAATGAATTCAATGTCAAAGTTGAATTGAGGGCTATTTAAATACATATTTGTCATTCTCGATTAATCTCATGGATGAGAGGGGGATTTATTTTTGACATATTCATGTTCGTATGGTACACAAACTATGACAATTATACTTGTAGGACAATGTTATTGACATTGTCATAGCTTTCCATCCAATGGTCTTTGGACGATAAAATATTTTTAAAACGACCTTTTGAAGCTTGAAAGGAGTGGATTAGTAAACCAAATATTGTATGTTCATCTTAATGTTAGGACATTGTCGATAGATGTTTCGCTTTGTGAAAGTTAAATAAATATCCCAGTACTCCATTTTACATAACACCCAATTCATCATTTAAATATGCAGCAAGAACTATGTTTCAATTTAGGATCAGACATTTTCAACGTCGGTAGTTCACTTATGCACATATGGTGGAATATCCTTTATTCCTGCATTATTTATGCATTGCTTTCACAAAACAATATTTTCCTATACAATTGGATCAAAAATACAACATTTAAAAGGTTTCAATGAACAAAAACACTAGGACATTTTTAGTAGTGATTTAAAGAATGAAATAACTGGAAAAAACGCAAAGACAAATAGAACATTGCATTTGCTAAATCTGGTGTTTGGGCGGAATGAAAACAAAAAGAAAGTGAAAATAATGACCAATAGCGATACATTTAAAATACGCATATAGCATTGATAAATCTGTACTGGATAGATTCATAGTTGCATCAAAAGTTATAAACTAATACAAAATAGTCAACGTTGTGCAATACTAAATTATATTTCCCATGGATGAATTAATTATTTGTGTTTATTGTTCGATCCGTATGCAGCGAAATAAGAATAACAAATGATTGAAAACAAGGGCTCTCCAACAAACGTTAAAATTACTGCTTTCATCGTTCTGTTAACCGAGCTTAGCGCTCTAACGTTCAGACCGTCCCAAGAAGGCAGACTACCCACATTCTCGTATTTATATTAAGACCAAAGACGAAAATACTAAATTAGACTGAAATCATGCTCTGATTTCAATGGCCTCATAGCCGCACACGTGACGCCATGAGGTGATAGTACACGTGTTCCATATACAATAACTATTATATGACTTGATTTCGCAAATAAGACTGAACATATTAATACAGTCGTAGCAAATCAAAACAGTCCCAACTTTATTCGTCACTATTATTTCACGGAAACCTATTTTCAGATATTCAACCACAAGATGGAAACTGCTAGTTTTAGAGTGTGGTCTTTCTTACTAGTAGTGTCTGTTCACTTGCTAAATGATTAGAGAAATATACATTTCACACAGCTAACAGATACACAGATGGATATATAGATATATAGTTAGATAGATAGATAGGTAAATATATTGACATATATATATATATATATATATATATATATATATATATATGTTGATAGTTGAATAGCTAGATAGATTTCATTCCGCCGAGAAGCGCCTATACGTGGGACCCCAAAACTAGCTTAGGACGATTTTGAGAACATACAATTTAAATTTTTCATCAGCTGTTAGATAAGCTTTTAGATTAAAGAAATAACGATGAATTCCCTCAAATATAGCTCCTGACACTTAAATATCACATGCTATAGAACTTGTAAGCCATTTGATAAGTTTTTTTTTCCAATATATTCATTGTAAGCCAGCGTTGATTTTTCTTTTTATCTTCATTGGTCTTCTGGCCATAAAAGTGTTTACTTCTGCCATAAATCTGAAACCTCCAAGATTGAAAACAATCCAGTAACATAGCTTCTAACATCATGAATCATTTATGTTCATGTAATTTAGTGAATTGTACTTCATAATCAATTAACAATCATTCCGTTTTTCTTATTTAATTTGATTTTTGAATGGATATATTAATGATCAAACAGCATGGACGTGTTTTATTGCATCTTTTAATATGATATATTTTACTGGAAATATTTCAATTTGGCAGATTAGATAGGGGTCAAATTATTCTATGGTTCGTCGATGTAATTCAATCGGCTTTTCGCATCCTGTTACAACATCTAACAGTGGAATTCAAAGGTGGCTATACCAACATGTTTATAAGCTCACGGGCATGTGATGCATGCTCGCCAGGTACAGGACAGCTGTTTAGGTAGGCTTTTGGTTGACTCTAATTAAGCAACTAGCGCCATAGCATAGAATATAGAGGCAGGAATATACATATATATGTAGATTACACAACACAGACATATATTTAGATATTCGAAACATTGTCTTAGTGAAATGATAAAAAGAATATGTGAATGGAGATTTTAAGGGAAAGACGGATAAGTGCACATTAATACAACGATTAGACAAACGCTTATGCAGTAACACGCAAGCGTTAACGAGTTGCTATGATTTTCATCGATATATTGTTAAACTTAAACGCTTCAATATAAATAATGTGTAATCTTTTCTGACTTTGCGAGAAAAGAAATAAGCAATGATTTGTTTACAACGTGATCGACAATGTATTACTTTTGTTATGCTCTTAACACTTTTATTAGCTATATTAAATAGAGGAAATAGGAGCAAGTGCCTTTTCTAAGCACATACGGAGGCTTTCGACCCTGGCCGACATATGCTGCCATCCAACATTCGAAAACTGGATTACGAGTTTGATGCTCTCGCAAATGAACTGCCGTGGATCGCATTCCACTTAGATTAATTTGCGTTTCTTCAATACATCTTTTTCTACTTTTGTTTACAGTTCAGATGTCCCATCAATAGTTTTATTTTTGTATGCCAGTCTTCTGCCTTTCTTTCAATGTATTTTATTCGCTGGAAAATACCTCATTTGTTGACAACCATCAATTTGTTTAACTGACAATGGCCAACGTTTACTAATCAACGAGAGAAAACATGCATTGTAAGATGAAGGTCATAAATGGGGTCCCTACAACACCGACCATGCTAGTGACATATCATAGGCACATGTTTTCTGTTGCTGATATTAAGAATGGTGTAATATATATATATATATATATATATATATATATATATATATATATATATATATATATATATATATATATATATATATATATATATATATATATATATATTACTATAGATTTTGATATAGATTTATTCATCAATCTTGATCTTTCCTCAAAATATGCCATCTGATTTCTGCATATCTGAACGATATGACCCATGCCAAAGAAAACCTGATACGCACCGAAACGGTACAAACTTTTTGACAGGAAACAAATTCTCCATACTGCATTGAAATGACCAAACAAATCCAATCCGTCAAAAGCGGAAAAGTTAGAAGTTAATTGAAGCAAAAGAATAAACAAAATGCGATCATTCCATACCAACTAGAAAGGTGTTTGCAATGCGCAATTATTGGAAATATCACTCACTTTTAAGCTGACCCAAAAGAGTATTTGTTTTATAAACACTAATGTGCACTCAATGAATTTCAAATGACTGGGAGTGTACCATGTGCGCATTAATATCGAATCCATGGTTGTGTATTACTTTTGCAATATACAATACAGTGAATTAGTTTGTTTCTAGTAGTGCATTCCTTAAATTGTTAGCTTTGTTGTTGTTGTTGTTGTTGTTGGATTTAACGCCATATCTAAGCTCACGATATGCTATGCATAGTGGCAAGTATTAATGATGGAGGAAGAACCCGGGAAAACCCCGGGAAGAACCACCGACACACGAGAAGCTATTTGCAAGCTTTCTCACATACTCACGTTAGCCGAATCCTAGACTTGAACCCACTCTGACAGAGGTGAGATCGCAGTGATCCGCAACGGAGAGTAATACTGCAGTCTCAAGATGGTGCAGTAACTACTCAGAAAAGCTCGTTTTAATTTTCCCATACAAATGCAGAAACCTATAAAGGTTGAACACTTACTATAATTCTTAAATAGTTGCTATATTTTATTGCTTGCTGCAAACTGCATAGACCAAAATGTGCTTTTCATAAGTTTTTGGAAAAGATATTCCGACTATGGTATGTCATTCAAGGTCATTGGGTTCCATCGCCCATTCTTATCGTGTTTGAGTGCTTATTTTCCTCTATATTCAATAGGATTCTTAAGGCGGTAGAGAAAAGTTAATGCAGTTTGACTGTCTACAGGAAGTACTCAACATATCAGATACCAAATATATTTACAGCAGTTGGTTCTGTTACATTGAAGTATGTTGAATTTGGCATACTATACCAAATAATGATATCAGGAACTCGGAAACATTATAATTATTTGCTGCATTATTTTATATTAACCTTTGAAACATGAACATCATTAGAACAGATCACACATTACATCTGCGTGATATCCCCATGTCTTCAAATAATGTATATATTTTGGTGTTTCTATTTTGCAAAGCAAGCAATATGCTTGCCGACACAACTACAAATGTCTTACCTAGGCTAACCATATGAACGAAGTATTGCAAATGGTTGGTTGCTGTTTCAAATTGGTGTGTATACTTGATATGAAATTTTATATTGTGATACTCAAACTTACATCTAAAATGTCATAAAAATATATTCAGCATTCGTTACGACATTTAGAGAAGATATCGAATAATCGTGATTATCTAGATGAGATGTAAGCAGAACAAGTTGATGCCTCCAAATCAACTAGCTCCTAGAACACACAAGACAAGGATAATATTCGAAGATAGGTGTTATTTTGTTACTTGGTGTGATGGAATGTATTGTCATAAATTGATATTTAAATGGAACGTATGCTATATATTCATTATTTAAATACATATGATCGGATACTGTATTTAACATTTATATAGGCCAATGAATGAAGTCACGCAAATAGTGCTCTTCTTCCTGCTTAGTCTACAACAACAGCAACTCATATTTAAAACAGCAAAAATAAAGTGCATAACTTACATCTTGGGTTTGACGTGGATGCGATGCAGTACCATCTATATCAAACTTGCTTACTAGAGTCGTATTATGTGGGATTTTTGTAAGAATTTGTTTGTTTCATTATTTTTATACTCTATAACATCCGTAGTTTATGTTAGTTGGTTGTTTCAATCTTATTGGTGCACTATGTGACATCCTTCATTTCTTTTTATGATTGTTGGTTACCAATCGTTAAATTAAGAACACATAACGCTTTCATAAACTACTTCTTAATGCTTACAAAATATCACCATGCCTTGGATACATTTGTTTTGATTGGATATCGCTTAAAACATGTTCCGTTACTCGGCCTTAAACTGTGATATTTCAGAACAAAACTTCTGTACCGCATTGTTCAAAATAAAACAGTCAATTAGTTTTTTTTTACATATTTGTTTATATATCAATTGCAAATACATTACGAATTTATTTCAGACGGATCGAATACAAATATTAATTATTGCTGATATAAAAGTATATCCGAAATTTATCACTTATATCAAACCAGAAAATTAACAGTATGAACATCGTTCCCATATAATTTGTATGTGACCATTATTGGACCAATTCATATTTTAAGACTGAATATTATAAACAAGTGTCTTAAACTATGAAACTAAATAACGTTTGTTCTGCACAGCGACCATGTTCCGCTAGTTAGTTGTAAAATGAAACCATTGCAAACAATTACAAAACCAAACAAAATAATTGTGTTTCATTGCAAGCACTATCATTTGAAAATCTTACATCGAAAGCTAGAACTATCTGCCAGAATCTGACAGTCTAAGTGTTCCTTTTATTAGATAAATTGTCTCCTAGGCGAAATGTGAACAACACAGACAGTTGTATCAGTCAAAATAGTCATCTCTCTCAGTGTCCAAGAAACTGTGGATGAGATTTATAGCTTGCTCAAACTGTCAGAGTTATCACAGCTGGACCGAAGGAATCGTCATTTCGTGGAAATGTAGCTGTCATTTAGTCGTGTGTGTAAGTTGGCTTGCATGGTTTGGTTTAGATTGGTTTAATTTGGCTTGGCTAGTTGTAGAAAGTCGATCAACATTAATATAATTGTTCTTAGCCAATAATAGTCCCGGCACAGATAACCATTGACATTCTGAGATTATCGCAGTTATCACACACTCTTTCCTTGCTAGATTACTGGCTACCGAAACAAACATTGATTTTGTACAGAGATATCAAGTTGTTCTAACAAATATGACGGGGAGAATAATTCCAGACCTTCGGTATTCATCATGGCAATGACAGCTAGTTTCAGAATGTCAATGAAATATGATAAATATAATCCGATAGGAAACACGGCCATTTCCTTTATTACACCTCACTGATATAGCGGTATCTGCGTAATCGGTCAGGAATAGTATTTGATGTAAGCTTAGTTTAGATGCAACGTACATACGTATTATAACTTTAAAGGGAGTTTTCCTTTAATACGCTTCTGCAGTGAAATTAAAGACTGGAACGAAACTAGCAAGTACAAGTCTCGTATGTTGTATCCGCACCGTAAGGTGAAGTGAATACTAATATCAAAGATCAGTATTTCAGTATTGACAAGAAACAATAAAATTGAAGATATGCTATTCGATCTTAAATGATGGATTTGTCTTAGATGCAAACATAAATATATCTTGATAATTTCATTCCTAAATGTTTTATTGTGATGCACATCAAAGGAGATATATATTTACACTCATTAATATAATATATGTGAGTCTTGAGTAAATGGTTTGTCTATGCCTGATATCCATCTTTTAATGGGCTATTACTATATGTTATTTTACGTCTCTAATATTCGTCTCTTTATAAGTACACAAATTAAATATTAAGTGTCTCATGGTGCGCAGAGCCTATATATATATATATATATATATATATATATATATATATATATATATATATATATATATATTCGCAATTCCTGAAATTGGATCATGGGTCTGACATACCTTTCTGTTATCTTACAAATACTTTTACAGCGACATTTAAAGCACCATTACGTACCTACATACATGCCTACTTACCTACCTACCTAGCTATCTACATGGATACTTACATGCATACATACATACATAAATACATATCTACCTAATTACCAAGATACATACCTACATTGATACCTACCTACCTACATAGATACCTACCTAAGTACCTACCTACCTACCTACATGCATACATACCTACTTACCTGCCTACCTACCTACCTACCTACATACATACATACATACATACATACCTAATTGCCTAGATACATACCTACATAGATTCCTACCTACCTACATACATACATATATACCTACCTACCTACATACATACATAGGTACCTACCTACCTACCTACCTACCTTCCTACCTACCTACCTACCTACCTACCTACCTACATACATACCTAATTGCCTAGATACATACCTACATAGATCCCTACCTACCTACATACATAGATACCTACCTACCTACCTACATACATAGGTACCTACTTACCTACCTACCTACCTACCTACCTTCCTACCTACCTACCTACCTACCTACACACATACATACATACATACCTAATTAATTACCTATATACATACCTACCTACCTACATAAATACCTACCTACCTACCTACCTACCTAGCTACCTACATACCTACCTACCTACCTACCTACCTACATACATACATACATACGTACATACATACATACATATATACATACATACATACAAACATACATATATACATGCATACATATATACATACGTACCTTATTACCTAGATATATACCTACATAGATCCCTACCTACCTACCTACATACATAGATACCTACATACCTACCTACATACATACATACATAGGTACCTACCTACTTACCTACCTACCTACCTACATACATACATCCATACATACATGCATGCATGCATGCATGCATGCATGCATCCATGCATACATACATACATACATACATACATACATACATACATACATACATACCTTATTACCTAGATATATACCTACATAGATCCCTACCTACCTACCTACATACATAGATACCCACCTACCTACCTACATGCATACATAGGTACCTACCTACCTACCTACCTACATACCTACATACATACATGCATACATACGTACATACATACATACACACACATATACACATACATACATACATGCATACAATCATACATACATACATACATGGGGGCCCCGAATGGCCGAGTGGTCTAAAGCGCTCTCCGTTACGGATCACTTCCATCTCACCTCTGTCTGCGTAGGTTCGAGTCTCGGATTCGGCCAATGTGGGTATGTGAGAAAGCTTGCCAGTAGCTTCTCGAGGGTCGGTGGTTCTTTCCGTGGATTTCTCGGGTTCTTCCTCCACCATTAATACTGTATAGCCTATCGTGTGCTGAAAAATGGCGTTAAACCCTACAACAACAACAACAAGAACAACATACATACATACATACATGCATGCATGCATATATACATGCATACATACATACATACATACATACAAACAAACATACATACATACATACATACATACATACATACATACATACATACATACATTACACTTTGGTCAACTATGTAGATTATTATTTACAAAAAGTACCAATGGCAAAGTCATGAATGTCAGTGCGTATATACAAATCAATAATTTTTAAATCAAGTGGCACTATATTAAATATCTCTTGAATTATATCATATTATATTTTGCTACTATCCTTTGTATTTGCATCTTATTGCATTATTTAACGCGTTTGTAACTTGTATTTGGCATATATTCTAATGAACCACAGACATAATTTCGCTAAATGTCAATTCAAACGATATCAAACATATTTTTCTCATTACAGAATGAAAGACTCATAAATAGTTTGGAATACTATTCATCAAAGAGTCCACTTTTATGAATAAATTGAAAGGAAATGGTAAAGTTTCCATGGAGCAGCTCAGGTAGCCGTCATCATCTGCATGAACAACATCGGTCATCGTTATTTTATCTTGAACGGTATCAATGATGATTTAATAAATTATACTTTGATAGGTGTTTTACCCAATTTAACACGAATACCAGTCAATTAACCAGCTACTAATCTATCTTTCTCTCCACCTATAGAAATATTATGTGCAGTCCTAAAGACATGAGCACACAAGCATACATGTTTTCAAATATATATACATATACGCACCTACAGTTACGAACACTGTGAAAGCCTGTTATATATGGTTGCATTGTACTAAAATTGAGTAGCATTACTTAATCCATTATAATCCGAGCTATAGTAAATTGGTATTCAAGGACATTTAGGTACACCAAAGACTGACTTAGCTTAACACGGCGCAATAATCTTATTTATCACATTATTATATATTTAGAAACGTGTGTAATCTAACCGAAATATATCTTTTGTCTATGTTGATATCTACTTCAGCTATAATACATGTTCTGAACAGTTATTACTTTTGTTTGTATTGCTTTATATTCCTTTGTGTTGACGTCTTTTAACGCTGTGGCCTTGACGACGTAATATATTGGTTGCACTGTAGTTTGTCAGTTTCTTATACAGTATGCATACATACATGCACACACATATATATTATGTACATTTGTATCAGTGATATTCCACGAGATGTATAAATTATTCTTTAAAAGGAAATGAGGGTGGTCGAGCTTCCTTTTAAGGAAAAAATATACAAGGACTGATATATCATTGATACAGCATACATACTATACATAGATTTCATTTATACCAAATAAAAATTTTCATTTTATATGGGAGATAAAACTTAATACAATAAACAGTGCACCTTAAAGGGTGGTCTGCCAGGACATTACTAGTCTTTTACAGATAGTAATTAACATTTTCAATGTTTTCATACACCGTAGGAAAACAATTTGATCAGAATGAACATATGCATTAGGCATTATGACAGGATATCGAATATTACATTGTTTATATGTGAATAATTTAGCTATGACATGTTGTCGTTGATCGAAATTCTTTGAAGATTGAAGCGCCATTAAGAGAGTTTGTGAAAATTGAAATACGACTGACTGTGCAGATATTAGTAGTTTAAACAAAAGAACAACAATATATCTCTCTGTCTCTGTCTATATGTCTCTGTCTGTCTGTCTGTCTGTCTGTCTCTCTCTCTCTCTCTCTCTATATATATATATATATATATATACACATATATTTGTGTGTATTCGTGTGTGTGTACGTTTATACTGCTGAAGTATAGGTTTCGTTACGTTTCAAGATTTGTCAAGTATCAATGTTGCGCATGATCCATTCTCTTATTGCTGGAAATTACCGAAACATTTTTCATTGAATTATTATTATTTGTAATGCTTTTTCCAGGAACATGTATATTTTATGTTATATCTTTTAAAACGTATTAATTAAACCTTGTATCATTTTATTGAGCTTCCAAACAAGGTATCTACGCACAACTTCTCGCTCCGGGCGCCTCATTAAATGATTCTTAGGGTAGTGTAGTCAAGTCTTCCTGCTTTGGCAAATGTGGCGAGTCTTCCTGCAATAATAATAATAATAATAATAGCGCAATATATAATTTTGCGTAAGGATAATATTACTAACATAATATTTATTATTTGTATACCTATACTGCTTTCACATAATACTCATTGCTTTTTATAACATGTGCACACTATAAAATATTGAATTCATTGTTCACAATCTTATTGGCACTACTTCTGCTAATGCTACTATGTAGCATTACTGTCACTATTGATGAAAACAATGAATGCTGCTGCTACAACTACTACGACCACGCTAGTACTGTTACACCACTACTACTACTAATACACTACTGCCACTTTTAAGAATTCATTATTAGAAAACAAAATATATATATATATTTTCTTTTTCTTTTCTTTCTCGAACTTGTTTAGATATATAATTTACATTAGCGATACGATTTGCGGTCTAATATACATCTGTATATCATGACCGTTTGCTTTCTTGGATTCATCCGTTTGGAACAGATCGAATGGTGTATGGACACTGTTCCAGGCATGTATGA
This sequence comes from Sinohyriopsis cumingii, assembly GCA_028554795.2. Taxonomy (NCBI): domain Eukaryota; kingdom Metazoa; phylum Mollusca; class Bivalvia; order Unionida; family Unionidae; genus Sinohyriopsis; species Sinohyriopsis cumingii. The sequence continues at coordinate 118,601,661 of CM068831.1, forward strand.
TATGTGATAGGAATAATAGAGACAAGGTATTTACTGCAAAGTTTAGTTTTATGTAAGCTTCGATGTCTTCCAATTTCAATGTAGTAAAATGACTAGCTAAAAATTTCTTTACGTACACCTTAAGACGGTCTGTGGACATGTACTTACTTCTGACTGACATACAATCATTATCGTTGCAAAGACCATTTCCACAGCAAATGTCACACATGTTTAATTGACGTTTTCTTCCTATTATTACACCAGTTTCAGAACGATGCTGCAGATCAATGCCAGTGTCGATGCCTTCCATTTGCAGACTTACTATCGTAAGTACTTGACATTGCTGAAATTGACAATTCAGAGCAGCGAGTAAAATAACTTTCTCTGGGTTCACATCTTTTATTAAATGCGTCATTTTGCGTTATATAAAATACATAATGTTAAATCATTATGTAACTCCTGCACATAAACGTATCTAAATGTTATTAATGAATGCAAATCGTGGTGATCATCTTTCGTTGAAATTTCACATGTGCATAGGTTACATTTATTTTAATAAAGATCGCATGATTGCGTAGGTTCTATAAGTAGAAGCTTAGTATGTGGTTATAGTTACTGATAATAGAAACATTCGTAGATATGTTTTTGATTTCGGTCTTTTTCCCATTCGACAGGCTGGTCAGATGGGATATTCCAAAAATCAAACTGCCATTAAATTTGATACATCGTGTGACTCCCTCTACGATGTAGCAAATTGCTCTTTGTGCGTTTTCACCTTGTTGCTGGTATATATAGTAGTGTTGTTGGATAATTGAAGTCGTTCTTGTTTCTGGTGTTATTGTTGTAATATGAAGTCTGAAAACGTATTTTATGTTGTATTTAGATATTAAGTAAGACGAACATAAGCATTTGTTAGGATTTTCATAAAGAGCTCGTTAAACTATAATATATGTCTGGTACTACATACAGCATCTTCCCAAAGATGCATATTCTGCTTAACATCGTCACATATATACGTAATGCTTGTTTGGAATTACATAGGGCTATTATTCTTAAAGAATAAAGAAATACAATCATTTGCCTATCCAGGTTTGAAACAAGTGTGATTGCCCGCTTCTTCACATTCAAATTTTATTATGTATACCTTATTTTGTGTTATCACCAAACGCACATTTCGATTCTTTGGATGATGTATGTTGTGATAATATGGGTATTGTTAAAATAATTTTGAATTACGTTTTGTTAGATAAAGAGAATCACTAACTAAACATTGAACACGTATATAAATTAAGTGGATCGGTCGGACGTTTCTGCTGTCATCATAAATATTTTATACATCCCAGTAAGGACATAATTTTCATAACTGTTATTATAAATACCATCAGAGTGTGATGTAAAAATACATAAATTGTACAATTGATTTATATTTGTGATTGAGTATGGTTTCAGGTACAAAACAATGTATATATTTGAACAAAATTATTCTGAAAATCGATATAACCATTTCAAAATGAATAGGAAACTCCAATCAGAAGATACCTAAGGCTCATCGGCAACCTATGCCTACATTTGACGAACCATTTAGCAGAATAATTTTAGATTGTGACGGTCCATTACCTAAGAACAAGTCAGGTAACCAATACTTCTTGACTATAATGTGAGCGTAAATAAAATTACCAGAGGCAATTCCTTTGAAGAATATAAAAACTAAAACAATAGTGAAAGTTTAGATAAAGTTTTTTTTTTAAAAAAACAATCTGTCCTTCCGAAATCTGTTTATTATTCTCATCATTGGTCAAATTGTACGTCTGGAGTTTTCTAGCATTTAATGTACGAATTCGGCATCCAACAAATTAAATCTTCTGCCTAACACCATGATAGCTAAAGGGCTTTAGAAAGATTTCGCCAAGCTATGAAAAATTTGATTCGGTCAGATTATTTTGATACAGTTAAAGATTGGGATGAAGACATTCATTTACTTTTGTTTCCTGTTAGGGAATTCGTTCAAGAAACTTTAGGATTCATTCCCTTTGATCTAGTTTTAGGACATACTTTGCGTGACCCATTGAAGGTGTTAAAAGAGAAACTTCGTTCTAATATGTTTCCAATTGTAAGTACAAGTTGTCGACAACTAGGTCACAGAAACTAATCTGCACTCTACTCAGTCAAAAATGAAATTATTGTATGACGTTTCATAATTTGTCCTCTCACTCTGTGGAGTTTTGAAATTCTCCATCGTTGTCCAGTGATTTTAAAATCGTCGTAGACTAGTCATTCTAATATAGTCCGACTCCGTTTTCTCATTTCACTGTCATATGTGAGGGTGCCTATGTTGAAAATGAGCTTTGGAGTTTTCAGCATATCCCCTATCTCGGCTAGTAAAGGCTCCGATGTTAATGTCATATCTACACTTTGGCATATCAAGCAGATAGTTCTGGGTTTCTTTGCCAACTCATCCAATTAAAATTATGTTGTTCGAACTTGAACACTGTTCCTGCATGACCAAGATAAGGAAAGAACACAATTTAAATGGATTGGTAAATAATCTATTTTCCACATCCGGTCCGCGTTTACGCAAATACCTTTCAGCCAAATAGACCTTTATTGGATTCACTCTTGAGCGTAGCCATACCTTCGATGTTAAACTTCAAAATTATCCGTTTTGGTCAATAAAACCAACAACTTTCGGACTATGTGCAATGCATATATGTCGCTAGGACAAAGACCAATATATCAGTTCGATCCTCTAATGTATAGATATAGTTATGATATCGGAACCAAAGCTAGGGACGAGTGCATTATCCTTAGATTTATGTTCGTTTTTGTATGTCGCACTTCTGAGATTACTCCTGCTCTGTATGAATCAAATGTTCAGTAAAAAAAGGTCTAATCGTATGCGTGTATATACCATACATGATGCTATTTTCAGTCAGTTTAATATATAGTCAACACCAACGTAAAACAATAGTAGCTCGGTAGAATTTAGGCCAATTTAAAATATATATAACTTTTACTCTACCATTTTTATTGAAAAATGCATATGCCTATACCATTGTATCTTAATACATTTACTATCGAATAATAATATGAATGAATCTGTCACAATATAATGCACACCAAATTATTACTGTGTGAGTTATTGAATATTTTTGATCCATAAAACGCTTTGAAAAAGTTTAGAACGGATACATTTGTACAGAGATAAGCTTTAAAGCAACAATTTAATACTATCCTACATCAGATATTTCCTTTAAGCCAATCTGGATTTAATATAGTTCAGGATTCATTAATCTATTTTTAATAAGAGCAAATTAATGTCAATGTGAATGCCATGAATATTTAAAAAATATTAAATATATTGCTTATTCCAATATATGAACTTTGAAACATCCTTTTTTAAGGAATTTCTCACATGCCTTAAAATATATTTGTCAGTATTATTATATCTTTTCATGCCAAAAATAAACCAAAATTACTATTCTGTGTATAGACGCAATGTCTTGATACATGTATTCACCAGTTTGTTTACTCCAAATCCTCTACGTACATAACCGAAAAATATTTACTCACAAGCAGAGTGTGGCAACCAAACTCATACGTTATGATTCCACCGCTATTTATGATTGTCGTCCTACAAACCTATAACAAGATGAAAGAACGGCATCATGAATGTCAGATTTTGTAAAACCCGAATATATTTAATTTGGGTTTGGTAATAAGACACAAATAGCGAGGAGAGAAGAACTCAAGCTGATTGCAGATAACGGTAATTGGGGATATGGAAAATGCTATTGAAAACAAGCTACGACGACTTGGACAAATTATACCCGATAAATGGAGACGGAATGTTGGTATCTCCCAACTTCGGATTAGTCTTCAGGCAGTGAATTACTTTAAACAACAAATATCGTTTCCAGGTTTCCAATGTAGTAATAATTAAAACAATCAATGGAGCAATCACACCACTCCCGCATGTTGACTGACTATGAAGTGTATGTCTCTTCACTTTTTGTTTGTTTGTATGCGTCTGCTTATATAACCACATATCAAGATACCTCATCGTCTGCACAGAATTTGATTTGTCGGCATCTTAACGGATCAGTGACAGCTCCTGTCCTTGCGTCATCTTCTTTCCCGCAATAATATCACGGATTGAGATGAGTCACTATAAGCAGAAGCAGGAACGGTTACATACCAAAGTTGAGTGAGTTAAGGCACTGAGAATGTATGTAAGTGTAAATATAGTTTTCATAATTCCAAATTTTAGATTCGCTTCCAGTCTGTGTCCTACTGAATGACTTAAAACTCATTTCGGAAGCTCACACCTCAGTCGTCATTGCGTCTTCCTCTATGTTCTATGGTCATACATGCCATTTGAAGTTCATGATGTATCCTTCTTGATATATTTTATTAGGCTGTCTGCCTAGTAGACTGTGTAAAATAACATCAGTAAACTAAGTTTCTTTATTGCAGATTTGATAAATACAACGTATGCACAAATGCATTATAGTGATGACACCATTTATGAAGCGATACAGATAAAAAGGATTCGTATGATATCTAAAGCTTTATTGTTGACTAACATTCATAGAAATCAGCTCTTCACACAGTCAAATACATGACCAATCCATCCACAACATCTCAATGTTTCCGACCTTCTAAAAATTTCCTCTATCATGACTTATGAACCACTTTTAAAGATCAATGTTATGAATATCTCTTTGAATTGATATCCGACAAAAATGATGGAATAAACCGCTGTCCTACGTTTCTACTGAGGCTGTATATGGAGGGACTCTTTCTACGTTTCTTTACTAAGGTGATTCTGTTGCTTAGGATGTAACATAATTATGTTGAAGTAAAAAATAATCAAAACATTTCATATTTCGAAAAATCCAATATTGTCTGTAAAGTAAATTTACATGTCCCAGAGAAGGAGTTAATAGCTTTACCATTATTGTTCTTAAAATCCATGATTATTTAAATCCGCTAGAAGTTAAAAGCAAACTAGAAATGTCATAGGAACGAATCAGGGGCCTGCTTGTTATTGGTCTAGGAGCCTACTTTATATAAGGAATTTGATTTTGTTGACTTAGTTCCTTGGTTTCCATAATATGATTGCTTAATTTTCCAATTCGCGAACCTTTGTTTTCAATAATCTATTAGGAGATGATGTACAAGTTCAACCTTGCGTTTAAATGCTCTTTTTTCCAACCAGACAGCAACATCATTAATGAAATGATCGATGGCAAAATTACATGGAATGATGGAATTAAACGCTTACATATACCTAATTTGATTCCACAGAGATTAGCGTTACATTCCATTGTCGTTGCGGATTTCGTTGCATTGCAGGAGGTTGAACAAATCACGTGATCTGTTACCGCCCTCTTGACTGTGTGGTCCGCCCCTGAACTACACGCCTTTTGAAATATGTAAAACTGGCTGTTTAAAACTCATAAACTCATGACTTTTTTAAGTATGTTATGCTTAGTACGCGGTAGAAGGCTAGTATACTTAACAACGGTTTATAAAGGTCTTATGTTCAATGTGGAATTTACATTACATCTGTTTTATAACCGAAACAATTAAAACTAATTTGAATTTTTCAATATCTTTCAAATCTTTTAAAAGGAATATATGTGTAAACCTGTTTTTATACGAATGCCAGACAAACGTTTTTTGTTTCTGATGAACGTAAGAATTCTTTTAATGTCGGTTCTCTTTCAGTATTGCAGTAACTATTTAGCTTAGTTCTTAATTTGTCTTTTATTCCATTTTCCCCTTCATATGTATCTCCAAGACTAGGTTACTTTGTAATGTTTTCTTAAAAGATGTTCGTATTAGTATTTGTTTTAAACCTGTAAGTATCATCTGTATATATCAGTTTAAACAGGTCAGCATGTAACATATAGTGTAGCCCCACGCAATATACAAGCTTATCTTTATTTAAATTATCATTGGTTAGTTCACCAATTAATTGCACATAGTTAGTATTCCCAATGTCAATTTCTCACCCTTGTCGGTCTGCAATCGCCATTGAAAACAGCCTGCATCTGTGTTGTGAGTACTGAATCCATGTAGCATTCCTGTAAAATATTATAATGTGGTTTCAAATGTGCTTTGCGTTTGTGTCTTTGCAATATTTTCTTTACATGTTTCACTGTTTCACTTTTGTTTTATGTATACGTGCTCACAATTCCCAACAAGCATGTGAATGTAAAAGACTAGAAGAATATGATATATTCTTAAAAACTGGGAGGAACATATGTTTCACATTGTAATGAATGTAACAGCTATGGCTTATCTAGCGCTGAAGACGACGCAATGGTAATTCTCCTTTTAGTCTTGTAAATTAAAGCTTGAGCCCGGTAGGAAATATTATGGACTGTACGCCGAACTTGTCTGGCTTCATTTTGAACTTCTTTCTTTTTCGTTCAAAAGACACTTGCATATCCAGAAGAGGGAGTGTAGGTTACTGTCTTCGTTCATCTGTATAACAAACTTACAAAATAAATGAACCCTACATCGCCCATTTGATGCGATACAGCAATGATTGAATGGAAAAGTACGTATATTATAATTCACGCTGATTGCATTCATATTTGATAAAAGCAGTGTAGAAAACTCAATTGACAAACCACACAGCATGATGATATGGTATATCTCTTGCGATATTTTGACCTAAAAATAAATTAAAGAATAATATAAACAAATGAATCATATGTTTAGCAGTAAAATGATACCTTTGTATTTATTGGGCATATTTTTCGCATATTCAAGCCATGTGGAAAACCATGGGCTAATAAAAACGCATAGCATTTGGAAAAAAAAGATTTTACAAAAGTCTCACTCAGGTTTGCATACACCTTATACCGTGCATGCATGTAATAGCTCCATGTTTCATACGCCTTGATTAATTAGTCAATGTTATGTAACTACAAGTAGTTCGTTCTGCTTTCAAGGGCTTTATCTCTTAAAAATGTTAGTAATCTGCGTTATAATGATTTTATTTGTGCCTTTATCGACTATGCGTATATAGATATTCCTACTATTAGTTAGATTTAGCTTAGCAATCAATCACGTAATTGTAATCATATATAAAATGTTGTGATTGCGAGATACCGGTGAAACACTTTTTTAACCTGCGCTACGTTACCTTGTGTCTTTATAATGTTACTTTAAAATCTTACGGTTTAAGGGAGAAAGTAAGTGAATAATCGAGTCTCTTAATACATCCCCTTATATGATACTCGGCAAAGAGTATTTATCACTCTTCATACTTACTTTGAGACTCAACTGATGCAAAGACACTTTCAAGAAAAATACTTTAAAAAAGAACAAGAGAGATATATACATTAGTCGTTACATGTATACATACTTACATCTATATATACAGACAATCATCCATATACATTCATGCATACGCGCACACACAAAATGTCATATATACGCTATACATGGAAACTGAGAAAGTCATAAAAACTAGGTAAGCGTATGTATGTATGTATGTATGTATGTATGTATGTATATATATATATATATATATATATATATATATATATATATATATATATATAGATGGATAGACAGATAGCGAAATAGATCTACATTCGTTCGACTATAATGTGATACGTTAGTCAGAATATTTATCAACTATTCGCCGCTATTCATCTAGTTTCATTTCTCTATGTAAATGCTTTAAGCAACCGATTGTAAGTGACACACATCTAAGGTGTTTAGAAGCACTATAGTTAACATTAATGTTTAGTACCATTTATGTTTGACCCAAACAAGTTAACCATAAAATTGCGATTTCGAACATATTTAATTACGTTCTACTTGGTGATAAATATACAAATGGATATGAACCCGTTATGACAGTGATAGCTGTCTTTTAAGAATAGACATTGGTGGAAACAATGTATATAATATTTGGAACGGTAATACCATATATGATATGTTAGAGAAGCATTCACCCCAATGAAATCAGAAAATGGGTCAGCGCTAATGGATGGATTACATAACACTCAACATACATAATTCTGACTAAAGGGTGAAAAAAGAAAACAAAATACAATTTCTGATGCATCTAATATTTTATCTGACAAATGATACAATTGGAACGCTTGCTTTTTCAAATTGACGAAACAGTAAAACTGTCTTGAAAACCTAACCAATTTATTAAATGAGCTATTTTCCTTAATTTATCGAGAAAATATTTAAAATATGGCAATTAATTTTGAGATATCCTGTTGTTGACAACTAAGACGCCTTCAGTTTGAGAGATTATATTTACATTAGGGACAGAACAAAAATTAAATGATTTTCAGGATCAAACCAACGAAGAAGATAAACTATATATTTGTTAAATGAAAAATATACCGTTACGTAGTGAGCAGCTGGGAACCGGCTGAAGATATTACTCTATTAAACCACTGCTTTATGTCATGTGAAGATAACTGAAGATTCGAGATTTTATGGTTCAAATACTTTATTGGTAATTAATTGTGCGTGGTTTGGATTTATAACGTAGCTTTATAATGTAGCTTTAACAAATAGTCATATAGATATGATGTTTGCAGTATGGCACTTTATAGTGATGTCTAGTGATGTCTACCACTGGGGCGTCATGCTGGACCTATGCAAAATCATGTAACATCCAGTCACATTATCCTGACACCAGGCCTACCAGTTTTAACACTAACCGCTTAATACTTAGCGCCAAGCAAAGGCAGGTGCTGGTATCACGTTTATACATATTTGAATTGACTCATCCGGGGTTCGAACCTGGGACATTACACATTTGAGGCGACGCCCTAAAGACTAGACCACCGTTGCGGTCTCATGTCACCGGCCCCAAAATACACAGAAGCACAGTTGGTATTATTATAAAGTACCTACTATAAAATAATTTTAATAATGATTGTATGACTGAGAGAAGAACACATTCTAAATACCTATTAGATACCATTTTGGTAATATAAACCTTAATGTGAATCACATATAGACATTTTATAAAATAGTACTTGTCAATATTAGATACAAATATGAAAGAATACTAATTATTGCAGCCATATAATTAACGGAATGATTTGTCCACATTACGTATTGCTGATTGTGCCTTGATCTAAAATGTGATTAGCGTATAGACATTTCTTCTTGATAGCTGTAGGTTGGTTATTGCTCAGAAGCAGGTGAAAATCTTGTATAGAGCCCACATAACCAGACTAGGTATATATAAATCGTGTTTCAAATGACCAAGAGGCAGAAAAACAGAAAAACACACTATTTTATTCTTGTAATAGGGGTATATATAAGCAAAAACTCTCTACCTGATATCATATTGTTGACATTTGTAATTGTGTATAACGACGAGTTAATTACATTGAGTGAAATATGAACACTTAAGCATTTTTTAACTTGCATTTAAGTTTTAGAATAATCATATTATTGAAAGGTGTCATATTCAATAATTTTAAGATGCCATTTTTGTAAAGACAGAAAGAATCAAATCTTCCGAACGAAATGTGAAAGTAATTAGAACATGAGTCCGTGTTTCCTATTTTCATAATGAAGCACTGTTTCGAGAAACAAATCAATTATGTTTCCTTAGTTAACACATTATATGCGAAGTTATTTTGATTATAAAACGAGTTTGATGTCCAAACCATTGCATAAAACTGTCTGAAAATAACACAGAGTTGCAACAAATAACAAAGCAAGGAAATTAAAGCAAATTGAATGTTAATGAAACCCAAGTGACATCTATTATCTACACGTTATCAATAACACATCTTAGTAATAAGATACAACCATAAGACCCATTTCCACCTCCTTAATGCACAACAAGGTACTCGGTGATGTTGAACAATCTAATACAGAATATAAATATTGTTGACCGAGTTGTTTTTAACATTGGTGAAAATATGTATTTACAAATTAGTCAAAATGGATACGGTGTTATATGTAGTTTCAGATTGATCAGAGTGATAGGATTCGTAGTGGTTCAGGCTGTAGAGCTAACCATAGGAACTGACCGTAGCAGCTGTAAAGCTGAACAAAAGCAGCCTTAGAACTGAGTAAAGTGTCGCTGGTCGAGTAGCAGGTGATCGAGCGCGTATGACTGAGATTGCTTGATTGATCAACCTGGATTACTGACTGCTTGATTGACCAAGTGGTAGCCAAGTGCACTGGTGACGGAGTTTGAAACTCCATACATGTAATATTTTAGCCGTGGGCTAATCTTTGTGGTTTGTAATAACCAGTATATTTTTAGGGCTGCACAGATATTTTGTATATCTGTCCCTTTTGTTGTCATCATTTTCACTATTTGAGTGAATACATTTTTGCTATATGAGTAAATTACCAGTTTTGTTATCGTTGTGAAATCACTGTGAATAATTCACCCCTTGTGCTTGTACTCTGTAAGGTCATTTATTTTGTAATTTTATTATATAGTTCGTGCGGATTATGTTAATTGATCCAATATTTGGATATAATATACACACGCATTAATCATAATTATGTTCTCATTCAAGTCATCTATCATTGTATTTGTATCCCCATCAAAAGTGTTCTGTTGTAAATCAGAAGTCTTACACGGTTATCTTGTTACATATATATCAATATAATTCAGCTATATAGCTGAAATTGTTTAAACAAAAAAAAAAAGAAAATGAAATGACATTAAAATATGAGGTGAACAGGTGATTAAATAATATAGTATAATACAAACCCAGCATTATCCAGATAATACTGTTATATATCTGAATATATCCGATATAGTTTCAACTGATATACAGAGCCAGATAAAAATTGGGCGTTCTTTAACAGTAGATTTACCTTTTAGTAACTTTACATAATTCACCTAAAAAGGTACTTAATAAAACTACTGTTGCACAAATGTCATTGAAGCGGAACAAAATCCAAAAGTGTTTTCACATTTACACATGTTTTAGCAAGCATACAGATTAGAAGAAGTGAGTCTGACACCTGGAAATATTTTGTGTATCTTTCTTTATTAAATATCGATACTTTCTTTCTTATGTATGTATGTATGTATGTATGGATTCATTTTTCTTTGTTTCGTTCTGTCGCTAATCATATAATACTTACAATTGCCTATCAAATTTCCAAACAAACAAGACTTACCAAAAGACCGGAAGGGGCATTGCCATTGGTACGCTTGAAAGAACAAAAATATAAAAATATCATCAAATACAGCCAACAATTCTTTAACGCTATCAATGTAAACATTACAAAGCGTAACGTATCTCTCAAACGTTTTATTAAGTATTTCAAATATAATAAAACTTATTAACGTTTATATGCATCCATTTATATATATATATATATATATATATATATATATATATATATATATATATATCTTCCATTCTCTTTCTCTTTCTCTCTCTCTCTCTCTCTCTCTATTGTTAAGTGTTGTGTTTTGTGCTCTTTAAATCAGTAACAAGAAAAGAGTGAAGACAGCAATCTTTTCAAAAGTTAAGAAATACTTTATTTTCTTAGAAAAACAAGGTAAAAATGAGGAAAATACATACGGTTCTACGAATCAAATCTAAAACTAATACAAGAATAATTAAAAAATTAAAAAATAGAAGTCCTTATAACAAAACGTCATAATGAAACTGAATTCGAATCCCGATGGAATCCAAAATGGAAGACGATTGTATATGCTGTTTTCAGGGTCGTATTGTCAACACTTCTTTGTTGAATTACAAAACAATAATATTCCAGTGCTTGAATTCTGTGTTTATATCAATAATTGTCATTGTCCAAGAATTAATTTAGAGCACAAGTATTTTCAGTGCAAAAATAATCTTTTGGAATATAAATAATTTGACGAAAACAAAATAATTACCCCCCCCCTCCAAAGAAAAACAAAAAAACAAGTGACAACATAAAACACTTTGACTTCTCAAGTGTTATAGCAATAATGTCTCTTCTTTCTCAACAAATCAGCACTAAATCTAGCTACGGCGCAAAACAAATGACCGGATGTGGGTCAGTCCACTTGACAACCAATTGATACATGTTAGTTGTCAAGTATTTTCAGTGCAAAATAATCTTTTGGAATATTAATAATTTGAAGAAAACAAAATAATTACCCCCCCCCAAAAAAAACTGGTGACAACATAAAACACTTTGACTTCTCAAGTGTTATAGCAATAATGTCCCTTCTTTCTCAACAAATCAACACTAAATCTAGCTACGGCGCAAAACAAATGACCGGATGTGGGTCAGTCGACTGGACAGACAATTGATACATGTTAATTGTCACGTAGTCCAAGTATGGCCTCGATTTCACTTTGAGACCGCTCCGGTGGCCTAGCGGTTAAAGCGTCTGCCTCGGAAGCGGGAGGTCTCGGGTTTGAACCCAGGCCGATTCATACCAAAGTCTTACAAAAATGGTGCTAGTAGTTACGTCAATAGGCGCTCAATATTAAGAGGTTAGTGTTAGGACTGGTCGGCCGGGTGTCAGGATAATTTGACTGGGTGGGACATCATGCCACATTCCTGCGGCACGATGCCCCAGTGCTTGACATTACTATAAACTGCCACACGGCAGATATCGTAGCGATACGACTAAAAACGTGTTAAAGCTACCTTAAGAATCATAATCACAGACAGATAGACAGTCACTTTATGAATTTTGTTTGTTTCAACACTTACTGATTGTGAATCAATGTCAGGAACTAGGTCAGCATTAGACACAAAGTTTCTAATATTAGGTGGTTACGAAAACAGTTCAACCTGGTTTTCTGGAAAATATCAAAATCCAATAAGTAATGTTACATTACAAAAGCATGTAATGGAATAAAAATATTTCAAACTAGCAAACAATATGCATATATATATATATCTATATATATATATATATATATATATATATATATATATATATATATATATATATATATATATATATATATATATATATATATATATATATATATATATAAAGTCGAGCAACTTTTCTGTGATTCATGTTATGGCATGTTTGTTAATAATAAACTTTACATCTGTGATAATATTGGAAAATGTGTTTGTTTCATTCATTTGTTTGCACGTGTGACGGTTTTGTATATAATATATAACTTATGCTTATATAATGTCCGAACTTAAATGTGTTCAGGTTTCCTTTCCGCGTATAACGTTGCCCGAGAGTGATTAGAACTGGGGCACCATGCCGCAGACATGTTGCATCGTGTCCCACCGTGCCATATGAACATCACACTGGAGATTTCATTGCTAACACTAACCTCTTCATGCTGAGCGCCAAGGGAGGCAGCCGCTCAGACCATTTTGTAAGTCTTTCGGTATGACACGACCAGAGCTTCGAACCCACGACCTCCAGCATCCACGGTTGACGCTCTAACCACTGGGGCCAAGAGCGAAGTGCTTGCAGGGATATTGCTAGGGTACTTATAGACTCTGCATAAAGAGCAATTTCACAACACGGACTGATTTGTCAGAAATCTGTCCAGTTCACAGGGGCAGATTTCTTCGGCTTAGAGCTGTTTGACAGTCAGATTGGCAGTTGTAGAACTCTTGCTTTTTGGGGTGTTATCTGCTTGGCAGCTGGAGAGCTGTTTTGATGTTTGGATGGATCCGGTCTGCTTGGCTGTCTTCCAGCAGTTTGGTCGTCTGAATGTGTCTGGGCATTGGACCTGTGAATCTGAATGTGTGGCTTCATCAGAGAGCTACTGACCTGGATGCATAATCGTGATAGTCTGTGGGTTGTTGTATAAGCTGTGTGATGCTGAGGATGATGCCGTTTGTTCGAAGGTAGATAGTGTTTATCACGTGTTGAGGGACCAAAAACGTCAAGTCTGCAGTGAGAAAGAAGACCTCTTGAAGGATCCTTCCGCAGACCGGGAGGTTGGGGCCGTGTTTGGTGGCTAATTGCTCCTCCGAGGGAACGGTGGCGTGGACTACTGTGCAGCCGTCAACTGGATGCCATAATATATATGTTCCGTTTTTGCAAACTTACTTCGTTATCATTATTTATCCTGTATGTGGTACACACACACATACACAGACATATATATATATATATATATATATATATATATATATATATATTTATTTATAAATAATATGGCTCTTACGGTGTAGTTTTATTCATATTGATATAACATTAGGACTGGTATATTATATTATGACCCACCATTTATTTTTTCAACACTAGGTTATTCAGCATCGCTTTTGTTTTCTCTACATCTGTGACGAATGTCCCTTGATTAATCATTAGCGGTTAAATAAAATAATGATAACAAATATTAATAAACACTGCATTCTAAATTGATTAAACTTTGGGCACCATTGTATCACGATCCTTCGTACTTCCCCTTTGATATATCTCTCTCTGTGTTTCTCTCTCTCTCCCCCATATGCATATGCATATGCGGTAGAGGGCAGGAAAGTCTATGGAGTAAGAAAGGAACAGAAAACCGAACTTGCGAATATCATATAAGAATCTGAGATTACGTTACGGTTAGGTGTACACTTTTTATTGGATTTTAGTACAGTGTTCAAATCACCAATGGTACAACGTCGTAACAGCCTGTCCAGAACATGCAGTATAGTTGCTTTTCGGGTAAAAACACATACTTTCATGTATTTAATGATTCGATTGTTTTTATTTTTCTTCCTGTTTTATAAAACCTATGAGTTAGGGTAGAAAAAGCCTTGTTAATATTATAATGTCAGATGGCCACCTCCATCCCCCCTATCCGTTATTTTTATCTCACTGAGTTAGTTGGTAAGGCAACATACTAAGCGAACAATAAAGTAGGTATGGGCTATGTATAAATGCCCCGCCCCTGTCTCTCTCTCTGTCTCTCTCTCTCTCTTTATTTCTGTAACTGTCTGTCTGTCTATATGTCTCTCTGAACCATCGTAGAAGGTTGTGAGCAACAATCCATAAAAAAACGAGCGTGGTAGATTTTTGCCTATATCATGCGATGATATCACTTATGAATGATGGTAACATATAGCCGCACAATTCAACTAAAAGGGGAAATATAGAAATGGAATATATAAACAACCTATATTCGGTATTAATGTTAATTCAATCTTTAATTCAATACATTTGACATTTAATTACCTCTTGTTGGTTTCTCGTTTCACTAAGTTTACATTTCCTCCTCTTTTGAATATGCTGCATTCACTGCTCAATTCCATGACTATACTGTGTCTGTGGTGCTCTAATTTCTCCATTTACAACATATTTCATGTTTAAATCAAAACTGCGTCTTATATTTATCAGCTCAGCATGAATAAAAATATGAGATCAGAAAAAGGAAGCAACCTATCATTTGCAGTGAGAATGCAATTACAATGAATATGTAAAGAGCTACATTTTGTGGCGTCATACTGGAAAGGTATGTGCAGAGTTCATACACTCCATTCATTTCGACAATATAGATGTTCTTGCAGTCAGTTATAACTGCGTTTGAAATGCAAGTATGCTTATTTGTATGTGATATAAATAAAATATATGTGTAGTACGTACACCCAGTTTTTGATATACTACTCGTTGTGAATATGTTTCACTATAAGGAAACAAGACACGCGTTCTTTCCTTTTAGTGAAATATTGATTCATCTCGTGGTATAACATGTTCCCAAAATTGTTCTTAGTGTATGGTATTACATAAATGTTTGTATCCAGGACAATATCAAATATAAAAACCCGTATATATATATATATATATATATATATATATATATATATATATATATATATATATATATATATATATATATATATATATATATATATATGTATATATGTGTGTGTGTGTGTGTGTGTGTGTGTGTGTGTGTGTGTGTTTTTGTGTGTATGTGTATATATATCGTTTATAAATTTAACTCTAAGTTTCTTTTAAAAGACACGTTCAACAATAGATTAGATCCTGGATTAACTATTCAATTCGATAATTGGACATGATACCAAGGTTTCGTGCAGACCAACATATCTTCCTCACAAATCGTTGTCCCCTGTTTGTAGGAATTTATAAAATATTTCAAAATCGTCCACGAATGCCTATGATACACATTTGAAATAGTATGATTAGTTTATTTGCCATGAATAATTTGTTATTTACTTTGTATTGGTAAATATTAGATCTGAGGTAACATGGCTCAATGCCACGTGAACGAAGGACCAATATATATTCATATTCAATAAATGATGTATTCATTATATGCCTAAATAAGACATGTTATGTTATCTTACATGAATAATACAATAAAACTTAAACAGTTATGAGTATTTTCTATAGTCTATGAATAAAACACGCCACTGAACTGTGTGGAGTATTCTCATCGGGCAGTGAACTAAGCTATGTATATCAAATAGCACAGAGTGTTATCTAGCTAAAGAAATACAACAAATATTATTTCTAAAGGACTTTGTAAGTTACGAAAATAATATTTTGTTTCTATTAATTCGTTTTGTCTAATTCTAGATCTGAACTAATTGATTTTTTTAGACGAAATTATAAACAGAGCATATTTAAATCGAGAAAACAATAGTTCAACGGCCTCTTCAATCGAGCATAAAAGCTTGTATTGGAGAATTAATGCAAAACTTTCGTGATGACCTATTTACTTTATCAATAGGGTTCCTTTGTTCTGTTTTTGGCATGCGAACCCTCTCGACTAGTAACTTTGAACGTTGAATCTTGCTGATTTTAGTTATTATTTCATTGTGTAATCATTGTGAATATATACATTACATATCGTGCAGATTCCACCTAGTAATTTTTCTTCTGGTTTATGTGTTATCATCTGTTCTGATTTTGTGACCATGCAAAAGGAATCGGTAGATTCCGAAAGCGATGCGGCTTGTTTTACACCAGTTCTACACTGTTGTTTTTCGTATTTTTTATGTATATTTTTCCCCGTCCCAACACTATCTTGTTTGATCCATTGTCCTTGCACGTACCGATATTTGCTGCATGATTTATAACTTGTATATATTTCTCTATTGAAAGGGAAATACAAACTTGACCCATTGGAATATCATGATGCACAATAATCCAATATTAATACATTTGTAAGCGCAAGAGATAAACAAAAAGCAAAGAAATATATACTGTGTCAAAGTATGCTGAATAACAAATGTTCCATTTTAGTTATAAAATATTTGTCAGAAGCAAAACTACATAATGATATAGATAAATGATCACGTGGAACAGATTATTTTATTCAAAACATGGTTAAAGTACTATTTGTCATACTGTTGACTCACTTATTCATGCCTTAAATTCCACTGATTATTGTTAAAATATTGTTAATACTAAGCAATATACATAAGAGTTATAAACATTACTCTGCTTCGCTAACGCATGCTGTAGCTAATTTTAGAGGCAGCTGTTACTAGCTAAGAAAAACTGTAATAAATACATGTAAGCATGTCACCACATCATTCTCGTATTGAGGATGTAGTTAAAATCATACAATTCTTGCTGTCTCTAGTAAAAGCAAAATGTTTAGAAAATATTTCCATGGTATACATCAGTGCCTACGATTCACAGTTTTAATATTATAGCTATGGGTGAGTTGCCTGAAAGTATAGGTTATTAACTGAATATTGATAAATACAGAGCCTGAGAAAATGTTTAGCTAAATTCCCTAGCATTCGACGGCATTCTGTGCCAAATGAATGAGCTCCTAATATTTGATAATATTCAATCAATAAACTGTTTTATTATATACCAGAAAGGAAGCATATAAATCGTTATGTTATGCTATTGGAACTATATAACAATACTCTAAATATTATTAGAATATTTTATTTATCATTTTACATGAGATTCATTATGAAACACATTACTCTACTGCTATGGCTATTCTCATTCAGCAGTAAACTACTTAAATTGGGTTAAATGGCTTGGACAATTATCTAGCAAATGCTATACCATGAAATATTCCTCAAGAAAGTATAAAAAGTCACATATTTCAGAAAGCAGTTCCATTTTTTTTTCAAAATCAGGGTTTTGACTATTAGATTCCTGAACGAAAATTTCAAACAAAAGCCCCATATACAAATATATTCTAAAGTGTCTTTGAATATACTCATTTTTAAGACGTCGATTATGTAATGCTTCTTTGGAACATAGCTAATACTGGTTATACTGAATCGCCAATTTAACACAATTTTAAATCCCGTAGAACATTTATAATTGGAAGATTGGATATAGCATCAAGGTTTCGTGCTGACCAGCACACGCCGTTAATCGGGGTCCTTTGTTCTAACCATTTACTCCAAGCGAGCACTTAAGAATAACAATTACCTACCTCGTTCAATATTGCTTCTTGTATCTAATGTTTCCTTGTGTCGTCATATATTTCTTTTTGTGCATTTGTTTTATGTGCAATCATCTTTCGGGATTCTGTGCCCTTGCAAGAGGAATCGATTGATTTCGAAAGCTCCTCGGGTGGTTTCACGCCAGTTTTGCACTATTGTATTTCAATTTGTATTATTTTCCTGATATATTGTTTGATCTAGTGAAGTTGTACATATTTTGTGTTGCGTGAGTTGTAACTTATATGTATTATCTGTTGAAAAGACAAAGATAAAAGACAAATTGATTATTTAAACCATCTTGACGCAAAAATGCAGTAATGACAAACGTATCAAGCTCATGCAATGTGCAAATAGAGGATACATATTTATTTTGCAATTAAATCATGTGTGCATGAAACATCGAATTAGTATATAGTATTGTTTCATTTTTATTGAAAGCTTTCACATGTTTTGTTACAAAATATTTATCATTTTCAAAGAAGAGTTTGGATATACCGAAATGGAAGACTTTTGGTGTCAAATAAAAATAACAGAGATAAGTAGAAATATCGCGACACGCTCGATATTTACAGATTTTCTAAGACAAATTGAGTTTTTACTATCATTTAGCTGTTACATTAGTCGTGAACACTTAGAACATTTTCTTCCGACTTTCAAGTTTTATCTTTCAAGTTTTATCTTCCAATACCTAGGAAAAAAGCTCACACGATTCGTTTTTTAAAAATGCCTAGTTTTTGTATTTATTGTTTTATGACCATAAAGGTGGATATTTTAGTTCTCTGCTTTTCGACATTTGTATATCTGTGTGGAGTATGCGAGATTAATGTTATATTTTTATTGTTATTTTCCCATGCTGTCAAAAGGGTCATGTTGAAATGAATTATTAAGATACGTACCTGAGTATGTCTGAACTTAAATCTACATGAGTCTAATGAGAAACGTATTTTCTTTTCTATCTATCCTGTTAAGGTTAAATTCAGCGATAAATGTCCATATGATTATTTCCGCATAGGGTGCTCGTGACTGATAAGGATAAGTTTCATTGAATGGAAACAACTCCAACACCTCCACATTTTTAGCATTCAATTATCAGTATACCTAACAAATGTTAAATATGACAATTAACAAAACTATAACTCTAGTCAAAAGCTTCATGAAAGTAATATAGACCTACCCTCGTCTCTCTCTTATTCGTGCCATACTTATAGGTTACTGCATTTGTATGGGAAAATATGAATGAGTTTTGGGATGGAATACTGCACGACCTTGGGAGTGCAGTGTATCCTTCCGACAAAACGAGTTCATATTTTCCCATACAAAGGCAGTAACCTTTTTATTATATGCTCATTTTTTAAATTCTACCTAAGGTTTGATTATATAAAAACAATACACTACAAGAAACAACGTATATGAATGTATGCCTCATTCCAAACTAAATACACAAGCGCATATTCATCATTACACAAATCAACATTATTACTGCGCACATAACTCCGCCCAGATAAATTTGAACTTAGTCGCGCGCTCGACATAACTTTCGAAAGAAAATAGCGTGTCTAGTTAAAGTTGAAATTTGGAGTCATATTGTGAATGAATGTGCATTGCAACAACTTTTCCATTTGATCTGGAATAAATATATATTGGTATTTTTCTCGATTCTAGGAAATTTCCATGAAATACATGAGGTTTAATAAGCTAGGGAGAAGCGTATTGAGATCTGCAGATGTGTTTCTGTTTCTGTCATTGAATGTATGAAATCATAA
The DNA here is from genome assembly GCA_028554795.2 of Sinohyriopsis cumingii. Taxonomy (NCBI): domain Eukaryota; kingdom Metazoa; phylum Mollusca; class Bivalvia; order Unionida; family Unionidae; genus Sinohyriopsis; species Sinohyriopsis cumingii. The sequence continues at coordinate 118,621,745 of CM068831.1, forward strand.
TGTGGGAAAAATATGAAGTCTTTCAGTTGCAATTATCAAAAAGGCGCTATGGAATTTAATGCATATTTCATTTTGAGTGCAGTAAGAAGGATGCAGTTGCACTTATCATCGAAATTACAGCACCATTTCGAAATGTGTAAACCAGATTGAAAACCTGTGATATGGTTCTGGTAATTCGGATTTGCAGAATTAAGAAAATACTTTTTGAGGAAATTCAGGATGTAAAACTGTAAGTATATTTTATTTTGCCATTCGTATTTTCAGCTAAAGAAGAGAGTATATGACTTGTCACTTGTATGTTATTTGTAAAAACATTTTCTTGCGTCTGTTATATAATGTAGCTAGCCTAAATCCGTAACATTGTAAGCAGCTGGTATGTGGCAGTCATCGAAACATCTGTTTTAGTTCATTCAGAAACAAATTTAAACAACCACAACGTAAAGAGCCTCTTACGCGAGTGTATATGATTTGTGTACAAAATCAAAAGTGCTGGCGTCTGCGTCCATTGTTTGTTTACAATAGAAGGTAGTTCCTTTATGCACGTGAATGCTATACGTGTATTGTTGCGCGAGTTCAGTATCGGGTAATATTGAACGATTCTGACAATGTAAAGTTAACGGAGAAAAAAATGAGCATATAATAAATTCATTTAAGTCATGTTAAGACTTTGTTGTCATTAAGCCTCGGACATGAGATATCTACATCACTATAAGTAGTGAAGTGGGACGATAGGGGGACTATAGGGACTATCATTAAAACCACCCTGGGACGATATAGGGACTATGTAACTTTAACATCGGGAAAAGTAGACTTGCCTTATAGGGACAATGGAAATTTAACATGGTAGGATGGGACTGTCTAGGGACAAGGGGAATTGAACATGGGAAAAGAACATTAGTTTTTCCCATTGTCCCTATAACTGGACAAACATGACAAACATCATAGGCATTATAGGGACAAGGGGAAAATGGAACAGGGTCGGGACCCTATTTTAATAAGGTCCCGACCTGATGGGTCTATGGAAATGGAACAGGCGAAAATTGAAACAGGGAGGGGTCTCTATTTTGTTTTGAAAAAAATAAAAAATAAATGGGGTAGGCAATTGAAAGTCTATCTCTTTTCGAGATGTTGGAGTGGCCCTGAAAAGGGCCTTTGGGTTTCTTCTTCTTCTAATACCTCCACTTCTTCCACCATCTTCTCACTTTTTCCATTATTCCTTTCTTCTTCCTCTATTCAGTTTCTGTTATCCAGTCAGGATGACCCATCGCTCTAAATTTCTGTTGGATCTTCATCCAATTGTTATTCAATCTTTCAAACTCTAATTTCATCTTTTTATTCTCTTCTTCCTTTCTCTCTTTGCTCCATTTTTCTTTTATATTCATCACTTCTACTTTCATTACATCTCTAATTAGTTCTTCTGCTTTTATCAACTGGTTAAAACCCCACTTTACGTACCACCAGTCAGTCCAATAAAAGCTATTTTCTAGGAAGCTCCTGACTTCTATGACATGATCCAAGGCTTCCTTTAAAGTACCTACTCTCACGTAAGGTGGGTCAATGAATCTTCTGATTCTTTCTACTTCTTCCTCAATCATTCCCCCATTAGATCTTTTGCTACTCCAAGACTCTTCACATTGTTCAGGCTACCTTCAAATCTTCTTTCCTTATTCAATCCTTCTACTACATAAGTCCCATCCATGATCCAAAAATAGCTATGTCTCAAATCGTTAAATAATTTTGTCACCTCCATCTTCTTTGTTTATTCCTTAGAATGGTGCGAACGACGAACACTGTGGGTTCTTATACGAAAAGCGCGGACGTGAAGGAAAACATCCCCCTAAGACAACAGTTATATTACCTAGATCATAACGTGAAGGAAAACATCCCCAACTTTTCTCATTTCATATTATCTACTATTCACATACGTGAAGCAGCAATAAACAAACCCAAAATCTAGTATTCTCTCACGCAAAGCATTAAAATGAAACCCAAATCTACTATTCACACAAACCAACTTAAGCGCTTACAAAACCCAATAATCTACTATCCAGACAAACGTACTTGAGCGCTTACAATCACAAACACATACACTCACACTAGGAAGAAAGAGTGAGTGTTTATATTCACACTGCTCTACAAACACACATTGGCAAATCGATTGTTATTTCTTTTCTAAAGATTTGGGTAGCCCTGAAAGGGCTGTTTGTTTTGAACTCCAGGGCACCTGGTTAATGGTTGCACCTTCCAGGTCTGGCACCACACACACATCTCCTACTCCAATCTCCTTTCACTCTTTTTTGGGGGAGAGCAGAGGCGGAATGAGTGGCTTCAGAATCCCAATCGTCTGTCTCTGGGATTCTGAAATTTCCTTCTTGTGTCTGTGTTACAGCCATTCCTCTCTCCTTTTTCTCTTCTTCTTTCTTTCTTCTCTCCTCCTCTTTCATCCTTCCCTCTTCTACGATGGCCTCCGCGGCCAGTTCATTTAGTATGAGCCTGGCATATTCCAGGTGCACATGAAGTTCCAACAGTTTCGCTCGCCTTCTGCTCATTCTTAGTGTTGATCAATCAACAAGGGTAGCTTGACTGCCGAGCGATTTTCAATTTATAGTTAAAGCGCGGACGTGAAGGAAAACATCCCCTAAGACAAAAGTTATATTACCTAGATCATGACCAAAAAACGCGCGGACCTAAAAGAAACACTCACTCACTTTTTTACTACCCATTACTAATTTAAAATTTTTTATTAATCACTTTAATATACTATTCAAATACGCAAAGCAATCAAATCTAATCCCAAATCTACTTTCACGCACGTCAAACAGCAAAAAAAAAATTATCATTATCTACTATCCACACAAACACATACACTCAGACCACAAAAGAGTCAGTGTTTATATTCACACTACTCTACATACACACATTGGCAAATCGATTGTTATTTCTTTTCTAGAGTATTGGGTAGCCCTGAAAAGGGCTTTTTTGTGTGCGAAGTTGAAGCTAGCGCGATCTTTTAGTTTCTAAGAATGCGAAGTCTTCTGACGATAGACTTTCTGACGATAGGTCTGCTTCTTCGGAAAGAGAAGAAGAACTCTTTTGTTAGATACGACAGTCGACAAAGTCTCTGTCAGGTTGAGGTTTCTGCTGCTGCTGTTGTTGTTGCTGTTGCTGCTCTCTCTGCTGTTTCTGAAGTCTGTACTTCTCTGTCCATTCTTCTTTCTCCCTGTTAATTTCTTCTCTGAAGAGCTCTTCTATCAGTGACTTTTAACATTCTCACATTCTCTGTCTCTTCAGGCTTTGGTATCAGGCTGTGTCTGACCCTATGCAAATTCACGTAGGCTTCATTTAGCTTAGCTAGTCTGGAGCACATCTTCGTAGAAGGATGAGTCGACAATGGATTGTTAGACTGGAAACTACCCCGGTTTTTAAAGTCAAAGCGCGGACGTGAAGGAAAACATCCCCACATGGTTTTCGAGTCGGACCGTTCAATGAGTGCCATGAGAGGGATAGTAAGAAGTCAAAGAGCATGAATCAAGATTCCTATAGCCAAACAAACCACAAAGTTATTATTTTCTTCAAAACACAACATTTTTATTCAAATCACTTAACACTAACAAACAACTCTTACATTTTTAACAATAATCCAACACTATAAGATCAAACATTTTTTCAAATGACAAACATTTTTTTCAACTAACACTCTACTTTAAACAGGGTTGACAAAGCTGTGAATGAAATTGTGATTTCCACTGTTGGAAGTCATTAGGCCATTGATGGACACTAAGTTTCCTAGCTTCAGACAAAAGATAAGCATAATGGTCACAAAACCATTTATCGACTTTCACACCGTTTCTAGAAGAAGAACGAGGATCAAAATGAGTCACTAAATGTTCTAAGGAATAGCCCGGACTGCGATGATGCAGAAAATACACACAGTACTGTCCACTCACCAAGGAATCTGTGCCTTGTAATTTCACATTATTGAATCGGGTGGTTTGAGCATTTCTTCCCATAAAGTCAATGATATCATCTTCAAAAGGAGGCAATCCATACGAATCAAAATATTCCACACATCCTTCTTGAGGAAAGTAGACGGCTACCCAGTGGGTTCGTGGGAGATCACATAAGCTTGACGGTCTTGAGGTTTGCGATGAGGGAGTTCATCTTTAGCACAGACGACAGGATTCTAAGAAGCCGTATACGAACCGTGGTTCAAAAGGTAATAAAGTTCCCAGGTATCCATGTTTTGTTTTCTTCTTCTTCACAGGTAATGATAAGTGATCAATTCGATCCTGACTTTTTGCTTGGAAATGTCTGACAAGTAAAAGGCGTTTAGCTCCGACTTCTTACTCTGGTCAAAGACAGATTCGATGCGACGGCACTCCAGAGATGTTAATGGAGGAGAAGAATGTTTATCCAAGCTTTTATACCACTTATTCAACACGAATTCTATCTCGATGTGACCCCAAGCTTTGTCCAGATATTCGTCCAACTTTTCTTCTTGACTCAACATCAGACATTTGTCGTGTTGAATTTGACTGGGATGATCGTTGCGACATCCATAGCACTCTTCCTTGATCAATTCTTTCATTATATCTGCCAGGACTGTAGCAAAACAGGAGACTAAATGGGCTTCTTGTTCTGGCCATCTTGACTTCATCATGATAACTTCTTCGTCTTGGGATTCTTCTTCTTCCACGGTCTCCTCACATTCCATCTCGAAAGTTTCTCCAAGAGGTAAAGTGGGATAACAGTCTTTCATCGTTTCTAATAATCTAGAATGACTTCTCTCAAACTGTTGATTTCTATGGTATCATCGAATTCTGCATACAGGAGGACGTTCACCGTTACATCAGGGGCTGGGTTTGCAAACTGAATTTCCACACGAATCTGGTCGGATTTTATAGGGTAGAAAAGTCCCTCGTCGCTGCCTTGATCTGGAGTGAAGTCAAAAGCCCACAAAGCATAGCCTTCTGCATAATCGTCGTACGTAATACCGTGACTGGTGTTGGTTCTTAACTGTCCGGTAGCTTCGTACAGGGACCAGTACGATCTCAAATAATTTTCGTCACCAAAGGTAGGTTCAAAGGGTCGGGTACACAAGGTCTTGCCATCGCGACTGACTTCGATCTTGGACACGTTAAAGTGTCGAAAGTTGAAAGGATTTTTATCGACAGTTCCGTTGAAGGCTGTATTCTCGACGATACCAACGATCAAACGTTTGGGTAACTTTCCTTGGAACAGATGATCTTCGATCATGGATCGCTGTCCCCTGGGAATGGTGAAGGTTTTCACTTCCACGCGTCGTATGGGATACTTGTCGGTCGTTCTGCTCAACGTGTGACTGATGTCGTTTCCCACTTTAGGTAATACTTCCACGCGTCATACGTAGGGTCTGGCTTCTTGGATAACAGTTTTGTAATTGTTAGCATTAGACAACAAATGGAAAGCGGCACTGCTGCGATTCAGTCTCAAGCGGACATCCTCTCCGTTCAGCAAATACTTTTCTTGTAACCACATGTCTAAATGTAAAAGATCCATCAGTTCTAAACTACGACTTAGTGCAATTTTCTTTCTTCGTTCTATAAATCCCGATAAATTTTGAGCATCCCCATCAATTGTAGTGCTGTCGAACTTTACACCTAATGCGTGAGGCTTCCATACCACGCAAGCATCCAGATGAGTGTTTTTGGCTTCTTTTCCGTACGTCAAGAGATTTTCCAGGTACGCTCGGTAAGGGTAAGTATCCATGCTGTTACTGACTAGTTTGTTATTCAAATACAAGTCCACTCCACTGAACAAGGAATGCATGACATTGTTGACGGGAGGTACTCTGGACGTATCAATGAGAGGGTCACCGTCCGCTTCGGTTACTTTGACTTTGAAGTACAAGTAACTGCTATTCAGATCGATGAAATCTTCGGGTTGTCCTTTGATCTCAAACTCGATGGGAGCGGAATCCGTCAAAGAGGAGACGGGATGAAATTCCACCCACTGGGATTCTTGCATGGTCATCATGGTGGGGGGCATGGCAAACAGTTCCAGTTCCGACTTGGAACAAGCGCAAGATTCTCGGTGCATCATTTTTTTCTATTTCTCAATAATCGAAAACGTCTAGGTCTCGAACGGTTCTTCTTTTCTTTCCCTTTCTAGCTTTAGACGTGTGAAGTCTGGTGAAAGGGTGTTTTCTTCGTCGTCTCTTTCTGCCTTGTCCTTGCTGAATGCCTGACTCGGTAGCGTGCAGGGCATTTATAGGAGTTTCTCGTCGGCCTAAAAGGTCTTTACCCGTTTGCAACAAGACATTTTTGCCTGCCCTTCTTTGGGGTTTTGTTTGTCGAGGATGACATTTTGGAGAAATTCTTACCGTGTGTCAGTGCCGCATCTTTCAAGGCGTGCAATCCGCGTGTCACCATCGGTTTCAACACCGGGGCCACCGAACGAAAAGCCGATTTTAGCATATCTCCTAAACCGTGTCCTCGCTGTCGAGCAATGCTTCGGTACACTGGATACATGACTTACGAGTCGTGAGAGAACCGTTTTCGAAAATGGAGTTTCACCGTGACTTTCCCTTTGGTGAATGGAATATTTTGTCCCAGATCTCCTTTTATAGCAATGTTGACCGTGTCCAAATACGACTTGCTGACAGGCAAATAGTGAGGATGTGCAAATTCGCGGTGAACGTGATAAGTGTTTCCACCTTCCTTGTCAGCGGTCGTGGCAGAATCCACTTTGAAAGGAATGACACGCAGTAATGGTACGGAGATGTGTCCCACCACGTTATACTACACCACATGGGAGTACACAAACATCAAATTCAGTCCTTGGTTCAGTTCTACCGGGGTACGAAAATACTTGACAAAAGAATCGTTGTCGGAAATGACTACTAATCCGCCTTTTTCTTGTTCTACTTTATTCTTCATCTCCATGTCCCCGCCCAGCATGGCAAACAATTTAGGACAAAATAAAAAAGACATGTTTTTACCCCCCTCAGGAAATTTCATCAGGAAGCGACGAGCTACTTTATGGTACTCCAGGGTGATACTTTTTTGACACTCTCCATAACTTTCCCAAACACGATATTAAACCTGGAAGCTATGGTGCTCACCAAATGTTGACCACTAAAATAATAGCTTGCGGGAATGGACAAGAGATAGGTGGTCCACTTTTGATTTTTTGTGATAGGGGCTTTTTATGTTATATTTGCCATTGGTCTCCAAGTACAGTTGCATTTGTTCGTCATAAACTTCCACCTCAAACAATTTTTGATTGGGAAGGACATTGAGGACTTGGGTCGGGTGAATGATTTCCACTAAAGCCGCTTCCCAATGGGCCTGGTGATCTAATTGTATGGCCTGAGGTAATTTGGCCGTGTAACAGCACAACGTGTTGTGGGGAAACACCTCCATGGAACTGTCACTGGGTAAGGTTAAGTGAAATTGGTTTTGGTGACTCATAATTCCAGAGTTCTGTAGCTGTCCGAGGGGTTACTGGACGTCAGAGGAGTGTCTCTGCCCAAAATGGGATTGTTATTGTTGGAGTGGTGACTGACACTGGCAATGGACACAAGGTTCCCGATTTTCCCGTTCGAGGAGAATTTCAGGGATGGATTGGGAAGCAGGTAACCGATGCAACTGCTCAATGAAATAGTCCACAATTGTTTGTCTCCTTGTTGCAAACTCAAATTGGCAATGGCTGCCCCGATGACACAATACACCACGAAGATTTGGCAGAAAAAGACGATTTGCGTTTTAGGCACACGTTCTCCACACCACACCCAGAATGTAAATCTTGCAGAGAAGAACTGGGTGATTGAGTGGTGGTCGTAGCTGTGTCTGTGTGAAAGGGCATGATGGTCACTTCTTTTTATAGTCGATGACTTGCGAAGCGTCGATCCAAGAATCAAAACTGGGTGGATATCCTTTCCAACGTACCTTGACTTCTTTGACACGTCGTTTGCCCACTTTACGGGTTCTGCGTTCGAGAATGCTTTCGATGTCGTACACGTCGTCTTCTTTTTTGTTGACATGCTGTAACTCGGGCAAATAAAACGTTCCTTTGAGCTCTTCTCCGTTCATGTCTTCCAATTTATAGACGGCAGGATGACGGCCATACACTCGTTCAGTGACTCGAAACAATTCGGTCGTCCAGTTAGGTAAGTAACCTTTGTCGAAAGTGCGTTTGGTTTTGCCAATGCGTACCCAATCTCCTACGGCCAACACTCCACTTTTCTTGGGGACAGCCCTCGTCGGGGACGTACCAAACAGAAGCTCAAACATCAGCACTTCGTTCTCGGGAGTCACTTCTTGCGGGGCACGTCCGATGCTTCGATGGTAAGATTGGTTGTACGCTTGTACCAGGTGCGGTAAAATGTTGATGTACTTCAGAGTGTGGTGATGCGTAAAATATTTCCACATGCGTTCTTTCAAAGTGCGTTGAAAACGTTCCACGATACTGGCTTTGGTTTCAGGATTCTCGGTGGTAAAATAATGAATGTCACGTTTCTTTAATTCTTTTTGGAAAGCTTGGTTCAGTAATTCGGTGCCTTTGTCCGTTTGCCATCGAAGAGGGTGACGACCACTTTGTTTCAACAACAGGGCTCGCACTAACTCGCTGCTCGATTTGGAAGTCAAGGGAACGACCCAGACAAATTTGCAAAAGACGTCGATGACACAAAACAAAGATTTGTAGCCACGATTGTAGCTAGCCAAATGAGAGACATCGGCTATATCGGCTTGCCGTTGATGATCGATGCCTTCCAGTCGGGTGCGACTTCTGGAAAACTTGCGTCGAATGGGATTGTGTAAAGTGTAGGTAGCTTGTTCTTGTAACCATCGTTGCACTCGAGGTAAACGGAGACTTTTTAGTCGCGTTTTGGCAGCACGATACAAGTTTTGAACTCCTGCGTAACCTGCAGGATGGGAGGGATCGTAGTAAATGCTGGCTAAAACCTTTTCCATTTTTTGTTTGTTTGTTAATAAGGCACGCACTCTTGGAGGATGCTACACTTTTTCTCTTGGGGTATTTTCTTGGATTGCAATGCTTTGGTTGTGCGACCGGCAATAGGTGTCGTAGAGGAGATATCTGAACAGGGGATATCTTTTCTTGTTTCACTTCTGTCTTCACCTTCTTTTTCTCTTCTGATGAAGAAGGAGTGGTCATCATCTTTTTAATCCATCCGATTGTGGAGGTAGGTGGTGTTGTTAACTTGCATACTTTTTCTAGTGGAGTTTGAAACCCTTCTTCTTCTTCTTCTCCTTTTTCTGTCTTGATCACTGGCAGTGGTGGTGGTAGTGGTGATGGTGCTGGACTTTTAATCAGGGTCTTAAAATCTTTCAGAGTGGGTAGAGCTGTTTCGTCTGAGGCTTTCTGGTGAAAGAGTTGCAGACGTTGCAAGAGTTGAACGTACTTTTGCGATTTTTCTGTTTCGGACAAATCTTGACGATCCATCAAGCTCTGCAATTCGTGTTGTAACTGAGACATCTCAGTCAAATTGGGATTGGGAGGCAAATGCGGGGTGCGTTGTTCTTGCCACCGATGGTATTCCATCCATCGTTTGTAAGGTACTAAAGCTAGTTTTCGTCCTTCCATGGGGTTGTCAGGGGTCGATTCTGAGATCTTGGAACTTCCGAGGCCTTTTTATCTTGCTCCCACCAGTCCTCCCAACACGGTTCCCAAGACTCCTTTCAGTATGGGGCCTAACAAGAGAGGTAAAATACCTCCACGTTGTACTAACATCTTCTTTTTTTGACGAATTGGAATTTTCTTTTGAACCATTTGGCGAAGAACGTGACGATGTTTGCCTAAGCATTGTTTCTGGTGTTTGGACAAAGGGATCGTGCCTTTCAAAACGTTCAAACAACATTCGCACACGGTATCGATGACCTCTTTGGAGGCTGTTTGAATGAGTTTTTTTCGTAGGGGTGGAGAAGCTTTGGACAGGACAGATAACATGTCCCCATGTTTGGCTAAACGTGGTGGCAGTCCTTTCCTTTTCTTTCCTTGGGGTTTTCTGGAGGGTGACATCTTTGAGTCTTCAGGAGCACCAAAAAAACACTGATACCCGACTTGGTCAGAGGCCTTTTTTATACTGGAACGCGTCGCCACTGATTGTCTTTACGTCGTATTAGTTTGAGGACAGGCATGACACGTCGTGCAGGGGTACGTAACGGACTAAATCGAGCCAGTTCTTGCTTGGACAAATCCAGCAAACTTTGTAACATGCCCGATCTTTCTTGAACTTTGATTTTGGGAGAAGGTACTTTGTGAGCAGCAGCCACTGCCACTAAATTGGAAGGTCCTGCCACTGGGGAAGTTCTTTTGGGGGTCATCAACGGAGAAGTTCTTGGTGTGATCAACGTCTCCAAGTACTCTTCAGTTCTGGGTGTCATTAACGGAGAAGTGGACAAACGTGAAGCTGCCGGAGGCGCAGTCACCGCCGTGGCAGGTCGTGGTTTGCGAGTGTAAGGTTGCGTCCTGGCCGAAGTGCCACTCTTGTGACTAGTTTTCTGTGGACTTTTCTTTTTCTGGGGGCTTCTTTTCTTTTTCCCGAGTGGTGGTGGTGTCTGGTCAGAGGAGGGTCCTGCCACTGGAGAAGTTCTCCTTGGGGACCTGGTCTTTTTCTTCTTGGGGCTTCGTTGGACTTTTGTCTTGGGGATAACTTTGGGGGCATTAGGATCCCATCTTAAGAGTGAGCGAATGATGACCCCTCCTAGAGTACCGCTCCCTCCAGGTTTCAAAATGATTTGTTTTTTGGTTTGAGTGTCGATGCGGGGATCGGCCAGTTGGACCAAAGCGACTTTGTTTCGATCAAAAAAGCGTTTGGTTTGATGAGGAATCTGAATGATGCCTTGGAGTAATTGACGTGCTGTCACCGTGAACCATCGTAAGACTTCTTTGAGACTAGCTTCTAAGACACGAGCTCGTGTTTGTGGATCTTTTTCTCGACTGATGCCATACAAGGCACGAATCAATTTGACGGGAAGATGCGACTAAAGGGACGTCATGTTCGCACTGAGAGTGAGACAGACGAAAAAGGGTCTGAGGTTTTTATAGATTTTTTTATGGGGAGTGAAATGAAGTCGAGGACGGAGACGTGTACAGGACAGGCCCTCCGTCTTGGCCCCAGTGGTGAAACAATTGGTCACGAAATCGCAAATCATCGGGGGTCGTAGGTTTCAAATCGACGAGTAAATATGCGTGTGGAGTTTGAGTGGCATCGTCATACGCCTGAGTGAGCCAAGGCGTTTCTAACTGTTTGGCTAAGACTTGCACTTGCGATTTATCTCGAGGGCTTTTAAACAAGACCACGTAATGCGCATTGAGACTGATGGTGCGATGGGCTTTACTTTGTTGAATCAAATTTTGGGTGATGTAAACGACACTGGTATTACGATGATGCCCTTTGCGCGTGAACCACAGTTTAATTTCTTCTTCGTCTTCTCCTAACATGTCGTCGAAAATGACCAAATGGGTTTGGCGGGAGTCAGAGACGATTCCGTCGTCTTCTTTAGGAATGCCTTCCACAAACACGATGGAATCGCCTTGACTTTCTCGCAAGAGGCTGTACACCGATTGCCACTCTTTGTAACACCACACGATGCGTTGAGGTGGCCGATCGATCAAATGATGTTTATGTTCGATCAAACGTTTGACGAATTCGGTTTTGCCTGAACCGCTAGGTCCGGCAATGAGCATGTTAAAGGGATGGCGTAAATACAAAGCCTCCCAACTGGCACGATCTAAGTGTTGGCCGATGACTTTGACAGTGGAAGAAGAGGAAGCAGAGACAGCAGAGGTAGCCATAGTGTCAGGAATGTCACTTGTGACACCAAAACAAACAAGACAAGAGTTTATATACTTTTTTCAGAACATGTTTATTGAATATTTTAAACATGAATACGAAAGACAAATATACATAAAAGCCAAAGGCTTAAGTACAACGATAAAAGGCACATGAAAACCATTAACGTGGAATAAAAACAAGTGTCTGTGCAACATGTTTTGGGTAATGTTCTGACCAGTTCTATAGGGGGTAAGGTCACACAAGTGTCCTCCCGAATGAGTCTTTTAGGCATGTCCACGACAGTCCTGTCCTGGGTAACGGGTTCTTCTGGCACCGTCACTAACACTGGTTGAAAAGTGACTTTTTTCCTTGAACAACTCTCGAGCATACTGGGCCACTTCTTGGGTCCAAGCCTCAAAACCCCCTTTTTTTCCAGGCACGGAGATCTGTCCAATGGGTGTGTAAGTCACAAGCTAAACACACATCGTCATACACGTCTTCGGCAGCTAAAAGTTGACGAATCTTTTATTCCCGTAGAGGTCGAGAAGTATCCAGATGAAAACGCAAGGCTTTGAGCAAAAGGAGTCTTTCGTGACCATTTAAGGACATTTGGGTGGTAAGTACTGTTCGTAAAGAGCCCACAAGGAATCGGCTGGTATACGAAATCCCAGAAAACAAGTCACTAAGACACACACTATGCGTCGTCCCAAATTGATTGGATACAGTTCTTGTAATAATTGATGGTAATGATCCGCGGTTTGAATATGGTCGTTGAGTTCCTTCCACGGAATCTGTTCAATCACATGTGATAAAAGTCTTGGCATGGCAACCTGTGTTTATACTCTCTTTGTTTCAGAAACAATACACGTACTTTCTAGCCAGAGATCTTCGTTCTCCAGTGGGGAATCTAAATGCTCCAAACTGTAACCTAAACTTCAAGGTTCGTTTAGAAGTTTCCTCTTCCTCTAAGTAGATTCCACGTAAAATATGTTGGTAATCCTTTAACTCTTCTTCCTCAATGCGTTGCATTAGGTGAATCTCGAAGTAACCAAAATGATGAACACGTGGATCATCGGGGGGCCTGGAAGTATTGAACAACGTCTGACCACTGAAACAATTTATGACGAATCAGTTCTCTTATACCATTCAGGTACCAGTGGTTAAAGATCTGGTGACGTAACGGATGCAACTGTTCTTTACGTTTGACTTGTATTTTGACCAGCTCTCGGTAAATGCGTTCTCTCAACTCCACAGGCAAAGCACGAATGTTCTCTTTCTGACACAAGAAATGTACCGCATGCACAAACATGGTTTTCATTCATTGTCGAATCTAAATCGTTTAGTCACTAATTTGCACATTACAATTCGTTCAGAAGTTTCCTCTTTCACTAATTGACATTGTGTAAAAGATGTTGGTAATTCGTTAACTCTTCCTCTGGAATTCGATGCAGTAAGTTTACAATGTAGTAGATAGAATCATCAATAGCAAACCAATCCTTTTTAAAGCTAGGGGATCGTTGATCAATCTGTCCAATGGAACAATTTCAACTGAATCAGTCCTTGTATAGCATTCAGGTACCAGTGGTTCAAACACCGGTGACGTAACGGATGCAATTGTTCTTTACGTTTGACTTGTATTTTGACTAGCTCTCGGTAAATGCGTTCTCTCAGCTCCACAGGCAAAGCACGAATGTTCTCTTGTAAAGTATCCATGAATAGGTCAGTCCGTACAATTCAGAATCTTCTCCTAGAACAAAAGTAATTCACATAGTTAGTAATTTCTGACCACTGTCATTCAAGGTAACGTCCAAGAATCTCATTGAACTCTTTTGATGTAAACTGTCTGAAGCGATATAATAGGATGAATGCACCCTTGACCCAGAGAAATCTAACACACTGGTTGACTTTTTTCACTTTCCTCTTGTGAATTTCTCGAAACAAAAGTTCTACAGTTACCCATTGAGATTTCACTCTGGCAAGCCCATTCCAAACTTCCTTGTAAATCTTCTCTTACAGTTCTTTAGGTAATGATTCAATATCCTTTTTGAAATGGAATTTAAATACTGGCCTCGGTGATGTCCAACATTTGACTCCTAACCAATCTGGTTTCTTCTTCAACGACATGGTAAGTTACTTCAATGTCTCGGTCCCACTAAAGGTAAGTAATGACAATTCGGTGACCATCGAGCATGTTCTAGGTAGGCCGAATCTTGTGGTACCCAGTAGTGAAGTGACACACCGCAACTGAAGCACTTGACTTTATCGTCTTCGCCCAAGTAGAAAAATCCGGCTCTGGCTAATTTTTCGGGGGTTGGTCCTCCCAGATATTTAGGCCATTTTCCTTTGAACGATTGAAGACGATTTTCAAAGTCGCAGTATTCCGACAAAGGCACAGGAAATGAATATTCGTCTTTCACAGGTTCGTTTCGATGAGGGTTGGGTGACATGAACAGGAGTTTGCTCAGGGGGGTAGACGTGAAGGTGGACATTCACCTTTAAAACGAAACCCAGTAAAGTGTCCTAGAGGACGAGCGGCATCGCTTTCGCATCCCTCAGGTTTGACACGCACAGCATCACTTTCCATGATAGGGTAGTGAGAACAAAGTTCCCATAATGATTTACGGCATCGCTAAGGTCACAGCGTACAGCATCGTTTCCATCGCAAGGCTCACAATCGCATTCCACTTCACAGACCCCAAACTTGAGGTGTGCCTGTCTGAAGTTGTTTTGTTTTTCTCTGAAAGTATTCATCTTGTTCGCTTGGTCTTGGTAGTCACAATAAACTATCGATCTTGACCATAGCCCCTTTTTATATTAGTCGCAATGCAGTCTCAAGCTTGTACATCGTTCCTTTTTTATGTTTAGTTTTGGAAGGTACCGTCTCTAAGGTGCCGTCATAATTGTACCGTAGTGTAATGGGTGGAAAGGCCATAGAAAGGTAAGGGCAGTGCGGAGACCATCGAGTATGTTCCAGAATAGCTGAATCTTTATAGATACATAGATCCATTCGTAACTTCAGACCACAACTGAGACACTGTACTTCGCATCCCAATCCAGTCTCAGGTCCCAAGTAGACAAATCCTGTTCTAGCTAAAACATGCGAAGAAGGTAATCCTTTCCTATCCGTAGGCCATTTTTGAAACGTGTCCAATCGACGGGCACAATCACAATAGTTAGGCAAGAAAACCGGAAAATGGTAGGGTTTGAACTTGGAGTTCTCACTGGATTTCTCACTCGATTCTTGCTGTGGCGAAGTCATCCTTCTGGTGGGTGGCTATCCTCTTACAACCAATGTTTTATACCGACATGTCCATACGGCAATGTAAAGTGATTGAGAAGCCACACTCGCTTCTGGTACACGATTTGATAGACTTTTTCCAAGGGTCGACTGACGATGTGGTGAGTGGGTAAACGTACAATCTTGTTGGGTTGATAGGTGGTCACTTTAAAGTGTTCATCTTCTCTAGACTGCAAGGCTTCTTTCAATACGTCAAAGTTCACCACTCGACTGGTACGATAATCCTTTCACTTTACACTTCGTGTGCACTTCTCCTTTTTTGTCCCGGTATTCATAGCCGTAATTGTTAGGACCGCCACTGGCGAAACTTAGAATCTTGTCGTCGGGGTGCTCGTCTGTCCAGGCTGCTAAAAGGTCTCCTTCGATGTCAGGGTGCTGTTGACTCGGGTGGTCGATGTAAATACAACTGTCCGTGTCAAAGTACAGGACATTTTCCCCTAACAGTTCTAAAGCTTCGTACAATTTTAAGCGAGCATGAGCTGTCACGTAAGCCGCAATGATGACATTTTCAAAGGGGTCGTCTTGTACAAAGTCCAGATCTTCTTCGTAATTGACCAAGATCAAATTCTCGAGAACGACGTCCACGTGTTTCATGAATTTGGTTTTTTCGTGAATCATCTGGAAATAGCGGGAAGGTTCTGTCAAATATTCCGTCTTGTGTAAACACGGTCGTTGTGCCATTTTTCCCCACAAGCAATTTAACATGACTTTGGCAAACGATCGCCTGTCTTCGTTTTTCTCGATGTGATCTAAAGTAATGCCTTCTTGTTCCCGGTATTTCTCTTTGAATGTCTTTTGGTCTTCGGGAGAGTGACACCAGGACGGACAGCCGCTGGCTTCTTGCTTCAGTTTCAAAAAGGCACCCACGTAGTCTGCGAAAATGCCTTTTTGCGTGGGGTCACCCTTGTGGTATTGTTGTGTCTTGGGAAAGTGGCAAATTTCGTACACTTCTAACAGTTGGTATCCCATGTCCAGAGCTTTGAACAATTCCACGCTGTCCCACCTATCCGTCAAGGCACGTTCTTCCTGGGTGTGATGACAAAGTTGATCATGGTTGCACGTTTCGGCACAAGTACGGCACAAAGGAAACATCAGTTTGCCTTGGCAATGGTGAGATAAAACGGGATGGTATAGCTTCATGGGAGTCAAAACTTTGCACTTGATCAAGCCTTCGTATTGTCGAATGTTTTTCAGGTCGATGTGTTCGGTGAACAGTTGTGGGTGCCCTGCAGGAAAGCGACAATATTTGCACACGTAGGGATACAGCGAACACACGTTCAAGTATTTGATTTCTTCTCCTTTCTCTTCGTCGGCTTGGTACAGCAAACAGGTGGCATTGGTTATTCCTCCGTACAAACTATCCCTCGGGTTCAAGGGGTCAATGAACTGGTAACTTTCCACGAGGCGTTTAAACTCGGGATCGGTTTTCAAACGGTGATCGTATTCGTGTTCCCACATTTCCACCACTTGGTATCCTTCCTGTTCTAACTTTAGGCGTCGCTGGCAAGTGGCCTGGTACAAGTCTTCCATGGTTCGTTGCAAAAACTGATTTTTAGTGCCACGGTCAGGGTAACAGACGGGACATCCGTGAAATAAGCAACCGTTAAACTCGTACACGATCTTGGGGTTTTCTAAGTCCCAGCCATCGACCGAATGTGTTCCGATGGTCTTTTCACCCTCTTCGTTGCGGGCATGCTGAATCCATTTGTCTTCTTTGTCGCACAAGTAATGTAACCAGCGTAGGGCTTTGACCGAGTATTGACGTTTGACATAGTTGGTGGTTTGAGGACTGATGACAGCCACGGTGTTTTCAGGCATGAATCGTTGTCGGTACACTAAGGAACACGCTTTGGCAATGGTGCAAGCTTCTTTCAAAGGATCGACCCCTCCGTGTTCCATGAACAGTTCTCGAAATTTTCCACAGCAACGCCGTAAAATGTCCACATCGGAACGACAATACTTTAGCATTTCTTCCTGAATGTCGAAAGGGTCGGAGGCATGGACCTGGTACCAAGCGTAGAAAACTTCTCGTTGTTCGGTACGCATGTTGTCGGGGTCGTAATAGTGAGCCTCAGGCAAATGGGGTAGAACGGCATGTTGATTAGCTTCCGTATTGAAAAAGTGTGGAAAATAGCCTTTAGCTATTTCTGTCATTCCAAACGTTTTAGGCATTCGACTCAAAGGCATGGCCAAGTAACTCATCGAATCTTTAAACTGCACTTGTCGCACTTGCATGAAAATGATTTTGGCTCCGTTCAAAGTGACTTTAGGCCGCTCGGTGCCATGTTCCGTATAGTATCTCAAAAGAAACTGTCCATCGTATCCGGAGAAATTGTGAGCCATCACCGTGGCATGACGAAGACAATCTCCGTAACGTTCGATGTCCTCTTGGCTCCACGTCTCGTCGATGGGGTCTAAGACCCATCGGGCGAAATCGGCAAGCTTGTTCGGTCCCTGAAAGATTTTTTCACGCCCTGCAGGAATCTTGCTTCAGTGATGGCAATGACTGAAAATAGGTTCTTGAATGCACTTCTCGCACGCTCGATGAGCCACGCACATATTAGGAATGTGAATGCCAGTCTCTTGCATGCATTCGAAATCGAAAAAGATGAAATTGCCTTTCTTTTTGTGTCCATCCTCTTTCTCTGGTTGGGGTTGTTATTTTTGCACGTAGCATTTGTGTTTCAAGTCCACGATGTGGTGACAAATGTGACATTTTTTCTTTCCTCTACATACGTGTACCTTGGCATTATTGGTAAGTATGCCTTGTCCACACGTAGGGCACATTCTCAGCAGTTGACAAGCACATTTCTTCTGTGAACCTTGCGTCTTCAAATGTTGTTGGTAACAGGTTGGACTGACAAACGTGCGCAGACAAGTAGAGCAATGCACTCGTTCTTGTCCTTCGCTCAGACAGGGTGGAGAGGCCAAACATCCTGAGCATTTCTATCCACAATGTTTGTGTTGCTCTCGATTATTATAACAATAGTCACATTTCTCACAGTAATAACCATATCCTAGGAATGCAGTGATACTGATAATGGTATCGAAGTGGTTATCGTGATGATAGAGGTGAATGTATTTTCCATCTTTAAAGTCTTGGCCTCGAAGCAACAGAGGCCCGCGCATTTCTTGAGGGTGCACTTTCAAGGTGTAGCGTGGAGCAAAGACATCTGGCAATGTTTGCATTTCAGGAATGCCACAGTGTGTGTCTGTGGACAGGCCGGCTTGTTGTAACAGGAGTTCTGCTTCACTTCGTTGTTTGGCTCGGTTCGATTTTCAAATGTTCTCCCAGGCTCTTTTCCATTCTACCGTGTCGTTTTTGTCGACATAGGTTCGTCCCACCACAATAGCCCTGGCTAAACACATCTGGTCTTGAGAATTGTGAATTTGGACGAGGCTATGCTTAATGCTGCGAAGGTCGTTCACCAATAACATCTTTTTGCGTTGTCCGGTCCCTTGAGGAGGAGAGACGTGGGTCATAAACAGTGTTGCTTTTCCGTCGGTGATGTCAAACTGGTCATTTGATTGTTGTACATGTTGAATTTTGTCCATGACTTTGGAAGGGGTCAATTCTGCAGGGCTACTAAACTCGATCCAAACAGGGGATTTCAAGCAGTCGTGTTGTATGGAAAGTCTCAAGCGATCGTCTTCTTTGGCTTCACATTGTCGCTTGAGTGTGGTGAGCAAAGAATCCCACATCTCGGTGATGAACCCTTCTGCTTTCTCTAACGGTACGTTGGACTTGAAATTTTTAAACTTCACCCTGTACGTGTAAGCCGTGGTTCTAAATTTTCTACAGGAGCGCTTTTCTGTCTCTCGAATGTGATAGTACTTTTCAGGGTTGACTAAGGGTGGTGAACTTTGTTTAGAGGAAGACTCTCTGGGCTGGAATTCTGGTTCACTCATGTCCTCTTCAAAATCACTGGCATGAATTTGAGCCAAAACTTCAGCCCTGGTACCAGGCGATAGATCACGTTTCTACCTCTTACTTTCTTCTTCTTCTTTCTTCTCAAATGAATTGGATCGTTTCATCTTGATAGCAAAAAGTCAAATGACTAAAGTTTAAACACCATGGACTAATTTATAGTCATAGCAGACCGGCGTATATAAAGGGTATGTGTCTTGTCCTTTCACTATTCATTTCACTCTCAAACCGAGCACAACAATGGAAGAGACTACACGAATCGAACATTTCATCAGAGTCAAGATACTTGCTATATCTGTCAGAAGAAAGGGCATTGGTCTTCAGAGTGTCCAGACCGTCAAAAAAGAAAAAAAGGGGTAGAAAAGACAAAAGTCAAGATACCTGTTATTATTGTCAAGAAAAAGGACATTGGTCTCCAGATTGCCCAAAAAAGAAACAAGAGGAGTCAGAAGAAGAGAGGGATTCTGAAGAGGAGTCAGAAGAAGAGAGGGATTCTTCAGAGGAAGAAAGCAGCCAGGTAAAGAAAAAGAAACAGGAAAAGAAAAGAAGAAGGGAAGAAAGTGAGGAGGAAGAGGAGGAAAAGACTATGACGGTGAATAAATTTAAGAAACAGAGAGACTAAAAAATGAGACAGAAGAAGTGAATGAACTTTTTAAAGTGTTATGTTGTAAATTGAATTGTAAAATTTGTACCAGAATAGAAAGTCTATAAAACGTAAGTGTCTTTGAGTTTTGATTTTAAAATAAGAACCTGCACTCACGCACACTCATACATATGTAATATAGGGGTAAAATGTTTTTTTTATAGTTTGAATGGATGTTGGCAATTGAAAGTCTATCTCTTTTCGAGAGACGTGGGTGGCCCTGAAAAGGGCCTTTTTGGTGCAGGGATGAGTTTAAGTAATCAACTTTAACTGTCTTAAGCCTTTGCCACGGCCAAGGCCTACTTCTGGACTGCGTACTGTTGATGATGATGATTTGGTTGAAATCACTAAGGGTGGCACGGTAGGCTTAGTCACAGGGTTGGAGTGTTTAGCTCGGGAAGGTCGTATTCTCTTCGGTCGTAATAAGGAAGTCTGATACATTTGTTTCAGACTTCTTAACTCTGCTAAAATATCTAACAGTACCGTGACCGTTTGATTTTCACACCCTTGTTTCTTTGCTAGTGCTACTTCTTCTTGTTGTTGTTTTTTTCTTACCTCTTCTTCTTGCTGCTGTTGCTGTAGGAGAAAAGCTTGTTCCGCTTCCTTTTGCCGTTGTATAAATTTCTCCAATTCTTCTTTCTGTCTCTGTCTAAAATTTTCCACGTGCGGTAATGAAGGAGAAGGTGGCGAAAGTTCCGGAACAAATTCTTGCGAGGTAAGAAAATCCACAAAATCCCAATTCACCTCTTCTGAAAGTATGTCCGGGTTCCCTTGGGTAGTCTGCACGGTTGGTGCACCCCACTTTATCGTTTTCTGAGTTTCCGTCATGTTGAAAAACTGTCGCATGGATTTACTGCACACAGGCGCTAGCGAATCTATATAGACCACGTGACGTCACAGACTGCTCTCTTCCGATTGGACGTGGGTTGACTGAATTATATAACGCGTGTTTGGATTGGTCAATGAACTCAATCCGTTTCAATCCCTCCTCTCCCTATAAATAAGTGCAGTTCACTGCATTCATTCACCTGTTCTCGGCGCCTCAACATGTGGACCGACGTTCAATCTTCTACGCTTGTGTCAACGATGATGTTCAGGACGGACGTACCGATGTATGTCCAATCCGAGTGGACAGTTGTCCATAGGACCGACACCAGCCTATGGATACGTAGGATTTACGTGGAGAGGCAAAGATGCCTCAAAAGAGTTTTAGTCTATGGACCTACAGTTAGCCGAAGTTTAAGAAGAAGATGTCGCAGATGCCCTTTATGTTAAGGGCATATTAACATAAACCCAAAGGCCCTTTTCAGGGCTACTCCAATATCTCGAAAAGAGATAGACTTTCAATTGCCTACCCCATTTTTTTAATATTTGTTTTAAAAAATATATAGAGACCCCTCCCTGTTTCAATTTTCACCTGTTCAATTTCCATTGACCCATCAGGTCGGGACCTTATTAAAATAGGGTCCCGACCCTGTTCCATTTTCCTCTTGTCCCTATAATGCCTATGATGTTTGTCATGTTTGTCCAGTTATAGGGACAATGGGAAAAACTAATGTTCTTTTCCCATGTTCAATTCCCCTTGTCCCTAGACAGTCCCATCCTACCATGTTAAATTTCCATTGTCCCTATAAGGCAAGTCTACTTTTACCCATGTTAAATTTACATAGTCCCTATATCGTCCCAGGGTGGTTTTTAATGATAGTCCCTATAGTCCCCCTATCGTCCCACTTCACTACTACTATATGACACCTGCACACGTTGTGGACACCTTTAAAGGAAGCTGTTATCAGCCACGCAAGAAAGAATACAGCCAAGCAAGACACCTCATCAGTTTCATCTTGATGGTGTAGGTAACAGCATACTATTCATACTGTTTCAAATAAATGCAAACTTATGAGAAAGTATTTCCACATCGTACGGCAATGTCTACGATACACGGTTTACATAGTATGCATATGAGTGAATTGCCAATATGATTACATCATTAACTGAGTATTGATAAATATTGTGCCTGAGATAACGTGGTGCTTAATGCTTAAGCATGCGGTGGCATTCTATGCCATATGAACCAGGGGTAAAATATATCATAATATAATAAATAGCATAGTATTATATACCTAAAAGCAATCATTCCGTTCTTGTACTTCACATGAATTTGGGCTAAACATTTTTTCATATTCAATAACTTTTTTATTATATACTTGTAAGCAATTATGCCAATGTTTTTTTTTTGTTATTGGAATTATATAAAACACTATACCAATTATTACAATATTGTATTGAACCTTTCGTATGTGGTTGATTCTATGAATGGAAAAAACTAATCTACTGTTATGGGATTATTCTCAACAGGCAGTGAAATAAATTAAGTTTCGTAAAGACATTGCTCTAATATATATCCCAATAAATGCAAGGTCCAAAGTCAAGTTCATTTTCTACCTAACCTGAATTATTGATTTTGGTTTTGTAGTAAACATACTTATCGCAATCTGAGTCTTGAACTGTTAAAATGTTCCATGAATTGCTACTTCTGCTTGTTGTTTACTACTTATTTTATATTATAAATTTATTATTCGACTTTTAATTATTACTAAGTTGTTATCTTGTGAACATTATGAACCGTACGGAAGGTTATTCTCCGTTACCTTTTTTGATAGAAAATGCAAATAGTAACTTGAGTTCAAGTAGAAATCTATATGATCTTGGAAAACAGATGTTAGCAGAATCAATTATATTATTGTTGTGTCAAGATATTCATTTGGGCTAAAAGTCAATTTCTTGAAAGTACTTATGTCAAATGAGTGTTCTCTGGAAATACTAATGCACTTCAAAAATACCATTCTTATAAATAAAGACTTAAATTTATATTGAAAGTTTAAATAAGAATGTATTGCTATTTTTGTGATCCAACACAATGCTCTTGGTAGATCAACAACACACTTCTCTATATGCACAAATGTACTTTGAGCATTGGATTA
The DNA here is from genome assembly GCA_028554795.2 of Sinohyriopsis cumingii. Classification (NCBI taxonomy): domain Eukaryota; kingdom Metazoa; phylum Mollusca; class Bivalvia; order Unionida; family Unionidae; genus Sinohyriopsis; species Sinohyriopsis cumingii. Next base: position 118,644,374 of record CM068831.1, read on the forward strand.
TGTTTGGATTTCTACTAAAGTTTATTCAGAACTTTAATTATTAGGACTTGTGTTTATAATTCTATGTTTATTTGTGATTTATTTCGCAACACCGTAAGTTCTTTGTTTTTGGTACATTTTCGCTTTTTTATTTTCGGTAAAACAATATTTTTTTTTTAATAGTACGAAGCTTGTTGATTCTAACTCTTTTCTACTACCTATTTTATGACCATAAAGTCGTAATAATATGAATGCATCAAAATGACTTAGGTATATAATTATTACACCGTACAAATACAACCATTTAATTGTCATACGGCGTGTTGGTGTTGTGAGAGTGAGGAACCGGAAATATTTTGGTTAAAAAATTACCGCCTTTAATCAGCTGGAAAAAAGATTGTTTTGTTTTAGAAGAGACAACACAGCTATTATAACAATTTAATTATTTGAATCATGCGGTATATAGTTATGAAAAGAAATAATAATACCATCGTTCTGAAGAAAGTTCTGCATATATTACCACTCGACCACAACCACCGCCGACGTTTAGACAATTTGAGACAATTTGCATTTTATATTCACCTAGATTATTCTTGTTACATTGGCTATATGAGGCATCACGTTCATGTTGCTACGTTTAATTTTATTTCTCTAAGTAGTTCGAAGCAGCTTGAATCCTTAGATGGGGCGTTGGCATGGGAAATTTCGAAAATATAGCATAAGTTGGAAAGAAAAGAACACATTGGATCTAGGATAAGTTGTGAAGAATGTTAATCTTATTAAAATCTTTTAAAGGATACCAGAAAGCAATGGAAATACAGAATAATAATAAAAACACTATAGAGAAAACCTGATTCTGAAGTATCTCCTGCGACCGTAATGCCAATATTTAATTATTGGCATCTCTTCTAGGAACTGAATTTCCGTGACCTCGTACGCAAATTTTCCGCGCTTATTCGGTTACTTTCGGGGTGTGACGTCATCGTAGAGATTCCAGCATCCCATCTGGGAGTTGCCAGAGTAAAAGACAATGCCCTTTTTTAGTTGCTTACGGGTGTAATAGCACATTAAGAAAAGCTTGTGGACAACATTTTTCTTTTCTTTTCCAAAGATAAAAGCATAAAGAAAGTATGGATACATTATTACAAACGAGTCGATTTCAAAGCAACACCATACAGCACTCTGTGATCATTACATTTCTAAAAGAATGTTACGAGAGGGATCCTGAAAAAAAAATGACAGCTCTAGGATACGCAAATGCTAGGCCTAGACTAAAAGTTGTTCCAGACATACTGTTGGATATTTTAAATCCTGGGAAAAGTGTCAAACGTGTGAGTTACGAAAATAGGCAGAAAGCCGAGTAAGTGACCACAAAATGCAACAATCAATTCACAGATCTTTTATCTACACCAGCAGTGCTAAAAATGTGATAGCCCGACGCCCGGGGTCTCTCTAATTTTAGTTATGGCCCATCCTGCATTCGAAGTTAGGTGCCCGTCGGGATTGTCGGGAAAAAATTGTTTGCGTGAGGAAACTTTGATTGCGCTGATGAAATGAGTAAATGTATTTTAAAGATGTTGACATACATACCTTAACACTGCACAATCTAAATCAAATCACTACTGTCCAAAGTGAAATTTAGATTTGATTTTAATCAAATGGAAACTTTGCTAAAAATGAGATTCTAAACCCCACCTTATTTCCTTGGGTTTAAGTCTTAAGGCGTGTAACATTATTTACTAAATAAAATATTTATTCTGAATTAGTTCTTTGGGGGGACATATACTGCGTGGCATATTTTATTTTATTGCTTCTTTTAATTTAACCATGGTAATTAAACTTTGCATATACGGTAGAGGAATGTCAGGCGTTAACTGGCCGAGTTTCTTTGGTGGAAATAGAGATTGATTTCGTCTGCAGAAAAAAGTAGGCAACATTCGCAATGATCATTCATGGGATTTAAGCTAATTGGTGACAATTTTATTTTTTAATGTTTTTATTACTACAATTATATTGTAGTGTTTTAAAAAATCTGAAATTTACGTGAATAATGTTTAATCTTAACATTCTATTTACTGAAGAAAAAAACTCGTTTGATATTTATTATTTCGTCGCTATAATATTCACAAGTGATAAAATTGAATACGGCATCTGTGGATTGTATACGTTTTATATATTTATGTATGTTTTTTTTTCTTCTGAGAAATGAAAATTGGCAGACATAATGAAATAATAGGAAGTTTTCTCCGAAAACTCGGGAGATAGTACGAGATCGGGAGGTAGGTGTGGAAATACCCAAAAAATCGGGAGGTTTTTCTCCCGGATTGAGAGTTCACAGGTATGAACTGTCCGGGCTGGTGGAATTTCTGTCAGGGCTAATGAGTTTATTTACGTCACCAGCCCTGGGCCTGGGCCTAAATAATTTCTTTCAGCACTGACCAGTACAGTACATAAACTATTTACACCAAACATGTATATACTATCAGATTTGTCAATACGCTATCTGTAGCCTGCATGTAAAATACACTGTGATTGAATAATAAGAAGGAAGCTTCTTAATGTTTAAATTAATTACTTATGATTTCTGCTTTGCAGATTTATTTGTGTGTGTGGGGTGGGGTGGGGTGGGGGTGGATGGGATGTGTGTGAAAAACCAATGCTTACGTTTCGACCGATGAAACCGTTCTCAATGCCTTTTACACCTCCAAGGTAATGGATATTGTTTCACGCACAAGTCTGTCCCCGTTCTACAGAATTCAGTATTATCTCTCAGCGATTCAGTGTTGAATGTATATATTCAAGATATCATACCTTGAGTGGTGGTGGTGGTGGTGATATTATGTGTGTGTGTTGGGGGCAGGTAATGAATATGTCATTTACATATAATACGATTGAACCTCATCCTTCTTAAATGAATTTATTGCATTGTGGTAAATGTTTAATTTTTACATTGGGCAACATCTCTTAATCCTTATCACATTTTTGCACAGCACACGATGTATAAGTATTTATTTAAAAATTATGTTGCATTTTTTAAATTCCAAAATATGAAATTTGAGCATCTTCTTACTGTTGTACTTTTCTGCTGTCAGGTCTTAAACACATTGTTAACACACAATTCAACATATATAGATATGAGCATAACTCGGAAGCATATTCAACTTTTCAATTAGCAACCTAAATCTGGTCTCCTCCTGTCTGTCTCCCTCGCCATTTATATGTTTGCATTTGAGGACTGGCTAGTATTACGTCACGGGACCACGTGATCTGTCGTCTCATCAAAGCTCGGAAAAACTCGGCAATTTACGGAATCGTGGTATCTTCAGCGCAATATCATCACTAGCGCTCTACGGTATTTAATTTATAAAAATCACAGTCCAATTAAAATTTGGAGAGAATTACATACCTAAAAGGAATTTGTTTGTTTCTGGTCTCCTTTAAATCCTAAAACGGAACATTGTTAATAATAATAATAATGATGATACTACTACTATTTCTAATAATAATAATAATAATAATAATAATAACAATATTCTTTATTTATTATCGATGGACTTTTGAGAAAATGATAGGATCGAAATGCATTAAAGAGTACAGTATGCACAGTCTGTGCTATAAAACATGAACTATAAAACATATGTAGTATCCCAAACTAGAGGAAAATTACAGGTGGTAGTTTTGAAAATATAATTATTATTATTATTATTATTTTATTATTATTGCTATTATTTATATTATTATAATTATTATTATTATTATTATTATTATTATTTTTATTATTGCTATTATTGATATTATTATTATTATTATTATTATTATTATTATTTAGTCTTGAATATACAGAGGTATGCATACATTTATTTAAAAGCGTGTTCTGTTTGTGCAGGGTGTTGGTATAGTAAATGTTATCACTAAGGCCGGCTACTGTTTCTGGAGCAGTTGAATACCCTTATAACATACCTTTTCTAACGAGGGAAGTTTACTATTTTCGTTGTTTTGATTGATCACCCTTTCATTAGAGTTTTCATATACTACTGTTTGTATAATATACTTTCTTACTTGTGCTTACTAGCTACATCCTACCACATATACTTGATTAAAGTAGACAAAAGACTCAGAATTATACAATACGACAGTTGTATGAGTATGGAACAATTTAATTTGCAAATGCTAAATGCGTTTCGTCTCCGAACCCTAAAATCAGGCTTTAGATTCCAAAATATGTTTTACCACGCACATCATTATACAGAACATTTTTATTATTCAAATGCACTTGCAATTAAATCAGTAAATGTTAAAATTGCTTGATCTCTGAAATCGCACTCAGGCGTCTCATAAATATTCGTGACCAAAAGTGCTGGGTTTATCGGTCAATCTAGATCTGAAAAGAGTGTTTCGAAAATTGCTGTAGTATCCCCATTTATATTAACGAGCATTTGTTATGTGGTGAGGCAGCTTCAACCGTTTTAAATTTTAAGGAAGTATGCCTTGCTAGTTCTTGTGAGACAGTATGCAAAGTATTAATGATAGAGGTTTGTGAAAAGATCGTTCGTTACACATATTGGTATTAAATTGTCCAAGCTGTTCCTCGCTCGAGTGATGTACAGTGTCATCATCACTCTAGTACACACTGTGCCTGTACTATACTGTAACAGCTGCAATGTTAGCCAATTTAATGCAGCCAGTGCCAGAGTGAAGAATTTCCTTTTCTTGTTGAAACTAGATTTTAATTGGTGGGTTGTAACGACAAAACGTCGGTAGGTTATTGATATCTGCAGATAAGCATAGTACATGAGGTTTTGGCCTATTTACCATTCCTTATTGAACATACAATGTCAAGTTGCCTAACAATGATCACGAAAAGAAAAGAGCACACTGGATCTAACAGACACTATGAAGAATGTCAATTTAATTTAAAATGCATTCAAGATTAAGTAAAAGTGGGTAGCAAAATACATATATGATTAAAAAGGTTAATTGGTCGATCAAAGAAAAGATAGAAAGACAAACAGACAGACATACCGAAATACAGACAGACATACGGAAAGACATACAGACGGATATACAGGCATACAGAAGAAAATGCTGATCTCCAGTGTGTTGAAATCACAAAGCAGGAGCTGTTTTTTCCATAGAATTATGTACAAACCATATTATTTTGTTGCTTGTTTAATTATTAGAGAATTGCCTATCTCAGTGTACCGATAACCGTGTGATGCGAAACGTTTATCTCAGCGTAAACTTAACTGCGTGAAGAGAATTATCTGTCTCAGTGTAAAGATAAATTTGTGCATATCATTTTCTATCTCAATATAAAGATAACTGTGTGAAGAGAATTGTCTATATTAGTGTAAAGATAAGTATGTGTAGAGAAGCTTCTATCCCACTGTAAAAATAACTGTGCCAAGAGAATTGTCCATCTCTGTGAATGTAGCAAAATCACATAATTTATAATTTTATATATTCTTGTTTTAATTAGGCAGAAGCGTGTATTTTATTATTTTATGCAACTAATGTTCATTGATGGGTGAAATACAGTCATCAGTTGCAATTATTGTGCTATTCTCATTCTATAAATATATAGCCAATTAGTAAGCCTTGAACGAGGAATACCTGTTCGAGTTTTGTTTACTCTGAGCAATTAAGCTACCCTGATTACACTGGTCAACAGTGAAATCATTACTGACTTGAAAAGGCCCTAATCTGTAGTATTTTGGTGTGCCGAACACGAATATAACCGTGAAAAATTTGTATTGGCTCTCGTTTTGAAGATATTCATATACCTCATTTTCTATGTTTCACTGTGTAAATTTCTCCAGTAGGACTGCAGCAACATCCGGAATAATGATGTAACATTGCATAATACCATCATGCTCACATCATCCACAGTTGATTGCATCATTTTCTGATGCAATGCAATACTAATGCCATGCGGCTGCTGAAGTAAGTTGACGTCAGCAGTGTACTATACATGTGTAGGCCTATTATACTAATGCCAGGCGGCTGCTGAAGCTGACGTAAGCAGTGTACTATATAAAGCCCAATCAGATAGGTTCAGCATTTAAAATATTTTAGACGTTGTGCGAGACAGCTCAAGCTACTGTTTCATAAAACTTATTATTTTATCCATTTACGTACAATAAAGAACAGTAATGCCTCGAAAGTGTGTTAATACCGCGGACAATTTTTGCTATATTTGTGGGGAAGTGACATTTGCCAACCAGAAGAAAAGTATCAATTCTCAAGTGAAGAAGGCATATCATCTTTACTTCGGATGCAAGGTTGGTGACCAAGACAAGCCTTGGGCTCCGCATATATGCTGTGCTACATGTACAACACAGCTTTCACAGTGGTTGAATTGCAAAAGGTCATCAATGCCGTTTGCAGTCCCAATGGTGTGGAGAGAGCCAAGCAACCACCTAAATGACTGTTACTTCTGCTTGGTTCCTCCTCTTTCCGGCGGAATAACGAAGCGAAAGAAGTCGAGAATAGTCTACCCAAACATTCCGTCTGCATTGAGACCAGTTCCACATGGTGAGGGACTTCCTATTCCAGAACCTCCAGCAGAATATTCTCTTGATTCATCTGACGAAGACAAAGGTGAGTCGACCTGTTCTTCTCCTGGTCCATCAGCATGCAGTGATCCAGATTTTCACTGTGGTGCATCATCAACCCCACACAGAATAACACAGGAAGAACTAAATGACCTGATTCGTGATTTGGACTTATCAAAGAACAAGGCAGAATTGCTAGGATCAAGACTCCAACAATGGAATCTTCTAGAAGAAGATGTCACAATTACTGCATATCGAAAGCGCCACCAGCAATTGGAGCCTTTCTTCAGAAAGGAAAGTAATCTGATATTCTGTTCCGATATTGAGGGCCTCATGAATGCTTTAAAAATCACTCATGACCCACAAGAATGGAGACTATTTGTGAACTCTTCGAAACTGAGTCTCAAGGCTGTGCTTTTGCACAATGGAAACATTCTTCCATCTATTCCAGTAGCGTATGCTGTCCACATGAAAGAGACATACGATAAGTTAAGGCAGCTACTGAATTCCATTGAGTATAACAAGTACAGCTGGCACCTCTGTGGTGATTTGAAGGTAGTTGCCCTTTTAATGGGACTGCAGCAAGGATATACAAAATACATGTGTTTCTTATGCGAGTGGGATAAGCGAGCAAGGGAAATGCACTACATGAGGAAGGAATGGACTCACAGGCAGAATGTAGCCATTGGAGAGAAGAATATCCAACACCCAGCTCTGGTTGAGGCTCAGAAAATCTTGCTACCACCCCTTCACATCAAACTAGGTTTGATGAAGAACTTCGTGAAAGCCATTGACCGGACTTTGCCAGCATTCCGATACCTGCATGAAAAATTCCCTCGACTCAGCGAAGCAAAGATTAAAGAGGGAGTTTTTGTGGGTCCTCAGATTCGAGAGCTTTTCAAAGATGACCGGTTCAACAACTTGCTGGAAGGTGACGCGAAACAAGCATGGAATGCTTTTCGCCTAGTTTCTACAAACTTCCTCGGAAATGTTAGGGCAGAAAACTATAAGGAACTAGTAGAAGACATGTTGATGAAGTATAAGAAACTTGGCTGCAATATGTCTCTAAAGATTCACTTCCTTCATTCCCATTTGGATTTCTTTCCTAGCAACTGTGGTATTGTTAGTGATGAACACGGCGAACGTTTTCATCAAGATATCGCAACAATGGAACAAAGATACCAGGGAAAATGGTCCACTACAATGCTGGCTGACTACTGCTGGACACTCCTCAGAGATGCTCCCGAACAGCTGTACAAGAGACAGGCGAAGAAATCTAAGATGTAGTCAATGACTTGATTTTTTATAGGTAGGCTATTACAGTTGACCTTTTACTATTGGAATGCATTTCGTTATGTAAACATTAATTTCTTGCAGATTACAAAAAAACTAGAGCCAATTTTGCAATTTGACTGTCATATTCGTGTTCAGCACATAAAAATTGATAAGAATTGACTAATTTTATTTCAGTAACATGACTTTTGTAAAAATTTGTTGTCCAGTGTTAGTGTTCATGCGGAGTTGTTCAATTATATGACAAGTAGTAAGTATCTTTCTGATTGGTTAGTTTGCTACTTGTCTGTATAAACAACATAGCATGAACAGCACATTAGGGGTAGTCATGGGATGGAAGCAAGAAAAGAGCCGGATCATTATTTTGCTTCAAGGAAAATGTGAACTGACTTTTGTCCCATATAATAAGGTAAATAGATTCATAATAAAGCTGATGTAACAGTTTTGTTTATACGCACTATGTATATTTCTCTGAAATGTATGTTGATGTATTTTAGTACGTTTAATAGGTTATCAACCTGTATATTGTATATTCTTTTCTAAGTCTATCATTCTGTCCACGCGCTTGGCTGTCTGCTCTATACGTTTAATCTACCGACCGATTATTTTGTGGTTAGGATGTTTTGGTCAACTATCTCTCTAGAAGGGTAATTATATATATATATATATATATATATATATATATATATATATATATATATATATATATATATATGGGGTAGTAAATCATTCGTATAGAACGTACTGTAAATGGAATCAATGTATACATGCAGATCAGTAATGCACTGATGACGGTATTGGTATTTATATTTGTAGCATATCTATTTGCATTTTATTTGCAGGGTGTAAGAATGCAGGATAAATGTATTTATCTCTATTTACCAACCTCGTACACAATGAACCCAATTTCTGATAAAATACTGTACCTGTATATTCTTTTCTGTGATTGTAATGATATTGCAATACCAAAACGGAATTTTTTCAAAACTCAAAAAAAATATTTATTCTGTATTAATATCGCACACATTTTTTATGCAAAAAGAGTAATTCGGCAGATGCGATTGCGAACTATAACACTGGTAAATTGATGCATGTTATTGCGCATTGGATTAATATTAGGCATGTTTCAGGATGCTATTACTTGAGTGCATCTCATTGGGAATTTATTGATTAATAACGAGTTCCCTTTGATTACTATGGCATGCGGAAATGGACGGGATCGATGATTGGGAATCGATAAGCGAAGTGGCCTCGGGTTGAATTGTTGTAGAATAGCTTTTTGTACTTGTTCAATTATTTGTCATAAGTTGACATTTGTCGGGGATCTGTATGGGACGAGGAGTGACTTTTTCGAATCTTGGAGGGAGTATGCCTTTAATGGCGTTTGGAAACATTTGTGATGTCATTCGTTATTTAATGGTTTGGCTTTGTTTCTCAGGCGAAATCTCTTGGTATATGAATGACTTTTAACAGCAAAATTATATAGTCCAGTTTTACATGAGGTGAAAAGGTCTTGACTCTGGGGTGGACGAAGCCATCGTAAAGGTTGTCCAAGTTACATGTATGTGACAGCCAATGTTAAACACGTAACCAAGTTTTTAGGGAGACAGTTTTGCTAATGGGAAAAATAGGCCGAGCCTCAACGCAAGATAGTCTTAAATTTACGAATTTTTTATATATCGGTCTTAAGATAAGAGTGTAATTTATTTGACTTAAATGATATATGAAGCATTTATGCTAATAAATTTTAAGTTTGTAAGATGCTTTTGATAAGAGTCGATACAATAGAGCAGGATGAACACAACACATTATTATTATTATTATTATTATTATTATTATTATTATTATTATTAAATATTAGACGACATCCTTATATTACAGTCTTGGATGGTAGGGGACCTCGTTTATTGTTATCAAAAGCTCACCACATGTCATAACCTTTAAGCTCTGACATATCGTCAATATCCAAGGACAGTTCTTTCGTTAGAACAACTGACCTATTTCTTTGGAACAGCTGACCTCATTATTGCATACGTCGTATTATCTCGAATGTCCAATGGGCTTTAGATCTGAACTCGAGCAAACTTTTCGTGCTAAGAGATATACCAAACATCTTATACTCAACACATAGGTCGGTTTTGATTTGAAAAATCCACGCCAAATGTTATTTGTATTCCTAATTAAATATTACGTTTAAACACTGCGTTAAGTTTTAATGCCTTGTCGTCATGCAGCACTAAATGTAGAATTGCATGAGGTCTAGGTATCGTGTATTTCAATATAAGACAATTATCCATCATATTCGTTTAACGTTTTGCAATATTTTGGTTGTTTGGTTGACGTACAGTTTTCTACTCTATCGAGTACTCTCTGCGCAAGTGCAATAACATAAAAACTGCAATTTAGCCACTTTATTGATTTCAGTGAATGATGAAATAATTGCTCTACCTTGCGTAAGCAGGAATTTAATTAGCTTAATTATATATATATATATATATATATATATATATATATATATATATATATATATAAACTTTAGTTTGAACTGCTGATGAGCTACATGATGACCTAGTTTTATACATTATCAAGGTTTGGCCTACTTACAATCCCTTACTATTCCAGTATGAACTGTATATAGAACCACACGACGAATTTAGCCGTCTTTTACTATCATTCTCGATCCTTCCTGACAGGAAAGAGAATATTTAATGACACCGCTTAATGTACATCATACAAATAAATGATTGTTGATATCAAGATATTAATATTCATCATACAAATAAATGATTGTTGATATCAAGATATTAATATTCGATTTATAAGACTTATTTTCTCTTACTACACGTGTTGTGTCAACCTTTCATAATTGTATTTTTTGTTATATGTTTCCTTTATTCATATCTGAGCTTCAACAATGTGTGATATTACTTCTACTAACACCTTTGCTGTTTCTACTGCTACTAAGAATTTCGTGACTAATACTACTACTACCCGTTTGAATGTTCAATTGAAACGATCTATACCATGAACATTTATTTATTAAAAGATGTTTAAATAAATTATCAGTTGCTTCTGTACTTGTTTTGGTCGGTTTAAAATCCAGGGTTTAGTATATGCTAGATTATAAATAGTGACTTGTATGATTGCTGGAGGAAGAGTCACTAAAGGTAATAACCACTGAACCACGGAAATTCTTCAGACAGAAGGAATATAAAATGACACGTACCAAAAATAAAGGTTCAGTGCTTAGAAATGGAAAATGTGTGCTTGGAAATGATATTCACCTATATTTGTTTGATCCCGTCTTCCAGTGCGGAACACACGTGGTGGATAATTCTATCTTATCAAACACGTCACCTTTACATTGACTCATGGATTGTTTTAACCTTTTACTGCGAGCTTAGTGCGCATAAAGAAGCGACCACTTCCTGATTGCCATCGTTATTTGATAATGTTTTTCACAATTATCAAGACAAACATTCTTTTTCCCTAGGGACAATGGGAATTACCATTAAAAACACCCCTGGGTCACTCTGGGGACTATGTAAATTTAACATTAACCACCCTGGGTCACTCTAGAGACAATGGAAATTTAACATGGGCAAAAAACCCTGGGTCACTCTGGGGACAAGGGAATTTACCATTTGAGAAAAAAAAATGTCTAGGGACATTCTAGGGACAAAGGCATTCGAACAATGGAAATTTAACATGGGAGATATTGCTGGGTCACTCTAGGGACAATGGGAATTGAACATGGGGGAATAGAGTTTGGGCTTGTCTAGGGACAAGGGGAATTGAACATTGGGAATAGCGTTTGGGCCTCTATAGGGACAAGGGGAATTGAATATGGGATTTTTTTTTAAAAAAAAAACATTTAAAAAAGGGGTAGGCAATGGAAATTCAATCTCTTTTCGAGAAATGTGGATGGCCCTGTAAAGGGCCTTTTGGTTTCGTCTGCTTCTAATTTCTTCTATTTCTCCACCAACTTCTTATTTTCTCTCCTACACTCTTTCTCTTCTTTTCTTTCTCTCTTCCTTTTTTTCTCTTCTTTCTTCTTCTCCTCCTCTCCTTTCTTCCTCTTCTCATTTTCTTCTTCTTTTTCAATTTGTTCATTCCATGCTCTTATCCTTATCCTTTCCTCTTCATCCTCCTTCTCCTCCTTTATTTCTTTCACCACATCACTTATCATGTCCTTTACTTTTCGTAAGTTTTTAATCTCCATCTTCACTCGATGGGAACTATAAGAATAGTGATCTTCGTTTAGCCTCACTAGCATTTGTTACATCATGCCCAAATTGTCCAGGACGTCTTGCAATGTTTGTAATTTATCGAGGTGGTTTGAAGCCTCTTCTCTGTAGAATGGTTTGAACGACGAATACTGTGGGTTCTTATACGAAAAGCGCGGACATGATGGAAAACATCCCCCTCAAACGAAATTGATCTTACCTAGATCATGACCTAACAACGCGCGGACGTGAAGGAAAACATCCCCCTACTTTCTCATTTCATATAATCTACTATCCACATAAGTGAAGCAACATTTAACAAACCCCAAATCTACTATTTACACACTCAAATCATTAAAACAAAATCCATAATTTACTATCCACACAATCGTACGTGAGCGGTTGCAAAACCCAAACTATATTCTCCACATACGCTAAGAAACAATAAACAAACCCATAATCTACTATGTTAGACAGGGTGCACACTATATTCGTGGATGGTAGGGGGCCTCATTTTTTTCTCTCAAAAGCTCACCACTTTTCATGATCTTTATGCTCTGACATGTCAACAATATCCAAGGACGCTTCTTGCTTTGGAACAACTAACCTATTTCTTTGGAACAGCTGACCTCATTAATGCATACGTCGTATAATCTCGAATGTCCAATTTGCTTTAGCTCTGACCTCGAACAAACTTTTTGTGCTAAGAAATACTCCAGACATTCTATATTAAATTCATAAGTCGACTTTGATTTTGAAAAATCAACGTCAAATTTTATTTGTATTCCTATTTAATTGTTACTTTTTGACATTGCTTTATATTTTAATGCCTTGTTGTGATGCAGCCCTAAATGTAGCACTAACTTTAGCATTGAATAAGGTCTACTTGTTGTGTAGTACAATATAAGACAATTATCCATCATATTGGTTTCAAGTTTTGCAATAGTTTTGTTGTGTTGGTGACGTACAGTTTTTTATCCTCCCAAGTACTCTGCGCATTTGCAATAACATAAAAACTGTATTTTTGCCACTTTAATGATCTCAGTGAATGATGGAATAATTGCTCTTCTTTGCTGAAGCAGGAATTTAATTGGCATAGTTATATACATATATAAACTTAAATTAGTTTGAACTGCTGATGAGCTACATGATGACCTAGTCTTCTACATTATCAAGGTTTGGCCTACTTACAATCCTTTACTATTACGACGAATTTAGCCGTCTTTTACTAACATTCTCGATCCTTCCTGAAAGGAAAGACATTATTTAGTGACACCGCTTAATCTACATCATACAAATAACTGATTTCGGTCCTTCTGTTGATATCAAGGTATTAATATTCGGCTTATAGGACGTTTCTCTCTGACTACACGTTTTGTTTCAACCTTTAGTAATTGTATCTTAGCTTCAAGAATGTGTGATGCTACTACTGCTAATACATTTGCTGTTTCTACTGCTACTAAGACTTTCGTGACTAATACTACTACTACCCGTTTGAATGTTCAATTGGAACGATCTATACCAGGAACATTTACATATTAAAAGATGTTTAAATAAATAATCAGTTGCTTCTGTACTTGTTTTGGTCGGATTAAAATTCAGTTTTTAGTATATGGTAGATTATAAATAGTGACTTGTATGATTGCTGGAGGAAAAGTCACTAAAGGGGATAAACAATGAACCACGGAAATTATTCAGACAGAAGGAATATAAAATGACACGTACCCAAAAATAAGGTTCAGTGCTTAGAAATGGAAATGGTTTGCTTGGAATTGGTGTTCACCTATATTTATTTGATCGCGCCTTCCAGTGCGGAACACACGCGTTGGATAATTCTATCTTATCAAACACGTGACCTTTACCTTGACTCTTGGACCATTTAGACATTTTACTGCGAGCACAGTGCACATAAAAAGCAACAACTTCCCGTTTGCCATTGTTACTTGATAATGGTTTTCGCAAAAAGCAAGACAAACATTAATGTATCCCGCAAAAATGTCAGATATTTGTAATACATTTGGAGTAAGATTACTCTTGTCTTCAACATTCGTTTTTCTTATTATTATTTCAGATGGGCAAAATAAAATTATAGGGCCATGTTGAATTGAGAGTTATTTCATTATCTATTTGTCTTTCTGGATTAATCTCATGGATAAGATGGGACTTTATTTTTGACCTGTTCATGTTTGTATGGTAACACAAACTATCAAATTGACTCTTGTCGAACACTGTTACTCACTTTATCGTCGCCTTCCATCCACTTGTCTTTGGAAGATGAAATATTTTGAAAACACCCTTTTGAAACATGCGCGGAGGAATGGTTTAGTAAACCAAACATTCCCCGTTCATCTTAATGTTTGGAAAAGTTTCGTTTTGTGAACGGTACATTAATATCCTCAATACTCCATTCTGCATAACACACAATTTCCCATTTAGAAATTAAATAAGTGTTCATTATGTTTCAATGTCGAATAGGAAAATTTCAACGTCGGTCGTACACTTATGCCAATATTATCCTACATTCCTGCATCCAGAAGGCGTTGCTTTGATGAAACAATGTTTTCCAATAAACATACTTGAATCAAGAGTGGAACACTTAAAGGTAGCAACGAACACAAACACTAGGCGTTGTGATTTATAGACTGAAATAACTAGAAGAACGCAATGAAAACTACTGGTAGTGTCTGTTCACCTGATTAGATTAGATATACATATTATATGGATAAAATATATAGATATATAAGATATATAGATAGATAGGTGTCATTATGTTTAAGTGCCATACGAGTGTAGATAAAGTAAATAAAATTAAATATTATTTGAAAAGAAAATCAAGTCTGGAAGCGGTATAAAACATCCGATGGAAAATTCGCCATAATAACTGAGAAATTGGCTAAGGAGTATTTTCGACAATAATACACATCGGACCAATTGCATCGCTCGGTAATTTCCGGAGTTTGTAGATCGCCTGACGTCATATTTTGAACGTACAGATTACTTCCGTTTCTATCGAAACATAAACAAAAAACTTGTTCCGTTTCATATTAGCTAGTTTGAAAAGTGTTATCATCACAATCATGCCAAGAGGAGATCTTGGAGGTACAAGCAAGGGCAGCGGGGTCAGGTGTTTTACGGCAGATTGTTGGAATTCAAATGCTGATGGGTTTTACATGCATTCCTTTCCGAAAGACCAAGCACTTCGTCGCAGGTGGACAGATTTTGTAACAATCAAAATAGCAAACTGGGATGGTCCAACTGAGTTTTGTGCTCTCTACTCCTTTCATTTCACACCATAATGCTTCCAATTTAGGTACATATTTGATGTTGAACATATGGGTAGGGCACCAAAGAAAATCAAACTCATTGATGATGCTGTCTCGTCTTTCCACTGAGTGAAGGCAACTGGCAACCAAGCCAAGGTAACTGCAAATGTATCAGAAACTTCAACACCAAAGCATCAACTGTGTAGGCTAGAAATGTTGTCACCATCAGAGGAAGTAACTTGTCAAGTGTCACCGCCAAAAAAAATAAGAAAGGGCTATTCAAAGAGAGAAGTTGCAAGGGTGAGTTTTTAATGACATGTACCATATTATATGTAAGATATTCAACAGACCAGTCACCCCAACATTTCTATGTGTACCCTGTAGAACGTTCTTTCATAGTTTTCAAAACAAATGTAGTAAATATCTAATCAATCAAAAACTGAGATATAAACAGTTGATAAATATTGTCACAATTTTCACTTTGCCTTCAACTTTGTTTGACCATGTGAATAGAAATATCTTTCTGCTGGTAGATTTAGAAGGCTTACATATATTTTTCAATGTCGGACAAATGTGTGAACCAGATTATATATAGATATTTACAAACATGATGAGGTTTGTTCCCATCCGCAATTAATACAAATATGAATAACACAAAATGTAGTAGGAATTTTACAATATCGTGTTATGATTTTTTCAGTGGTGGTGGTTTTGTGATGTTCAAAAAAAGTTTTCAGCCATATCTTTGCAACAATCATTTAAGTCCATCAGGTTTGTTCAATTAGTAGATCTATTTCTTATTGATCAATGATATTTGGTATGCAAAAGCATGATATAGAGTACATGTCATATAGCTATAGGTATGTGACTTTGACTTTACTGTATTGGTCTAGTAATTTATTTAATTTAGATGCATTTTTGTTAGTGTACACTTTAATTTTCATGCAAGATAGCATAAAACCAAGCTTTGATGAATATATTTTATAACTTATAGGATCTAAAGTATTTGAAAAGCTTGAAGAGATTGTGGCAGCAGACAAATGAGAAAATATGTACCGAGTCTGTCATCTGGACAATAGGCTTCAGCATTGGAGGGATACCACTCCGTGGTCAATTATTTTGCACCAAAGATGATTGGTCTCCTATCATGGAATGCTTTCAGGGTAAATATTGTAGTATTGCACACACAAAAATACTGATTCAGGTTTTTTCAGCCTTTTATTTATAGTCCAGTATATTCATCTTCAAATTAAATCATAGCTATCAGGATCTGATCTTTTG
Organism: Sinohyriopsis cumingii; assembly: GCA_028554795.2. Taxonomy (NCBI): domain Eukaryota; kingdom Metazoa; phylum Mollusca; class Bivalvia; order Unionida; family Unionidae; genus Sinohyriopsis; species Sinohyriopsis cumingii. Next base: position 118,660,970 of record CM068831.1, read on the forward strand.
ATATCAGTTTTTAATGGAATGTTTGCAAATACAGTATCAATACAAAATAAATTATCCGTATTCTGATAGAATTATATGCTGTATTATGCATCTGTATATACTTTGAAATAGACTTTAGCTAGCTGCATTGTATTTTAATGAAAAAAGCGAAAGAAAGAAAACATGCACTAAGGATGTGAGAGCCAGATATAAAAGTGTATCCAAAGTACAAGAAAGGAGAATACACTGTCAGGAAAATCCTTGTTGGCTCAACATGTGGCGAGAATATGGATTAGTAACTGATGAACATAAAGGCATATATCGCTTAGAGATATAAATACTGTTGTACCAAGTGTAAGTACCTATATTATTTCTTTTTATTCTTAAATTCAAACAGTAAAGGCAAAATATTTGTTAAAGTTGACACTCCTTTAATTTAAAAAATCATGAATTTTCGCTGTGATAAAATAATAAAAATATACAAACAATTGTAAAGACAAATACTTTTAATTCATGTATTAACTTAAAAAGTTGCAGTTTTTGGCTTGTACAATACAATGCATATTAAATTTAATTTGCAGATTATGCTGAATGTCTGATGAAGACAGCATTCACAATTGGACAGGTGTCTCACATGAATGATGAAGGAGTAAAGCATCTGGTTGATGTACCACCGCCATTATGTAGTCTGTATGAGAGGCCTGACAAGGATATTGCTACTCAAAATATTCTTAGCAGATTTAATTGCTGTCAGCCTCATGAAAGCCAGTGCAGTTCAGGTTTTGATCAGGAGAGGCAGTACGGATCCTCTGAACAACACATGATGGAATGATGACCCTCACTTTCTTGCCCAAGAAGTGCCAACACTAACCGAGCAAATTGTCTATATGCTGTATACCGATGTCTTCTGAAAGAATAATTTGAAAATTAAGTTTTGATAAAATATGCTTTATGCATTGGATCAAATTTCGAAATCAAAAGTTTTAGTAGATATCATGAGTAGTGGCCCAGTGTGATTTATCGTTATTTTGTATATCGATAAAGTTAAATGATTCCAGTATAATCTGTGCATGCATATTTGAAATAAAACAATATTTGTACATGTATATGTGTTGTTTTTTGGCATGATTGATCAGTATCACTGGTATAAAGTTTAGAGTGTAGGCCTCCAGAACAAGGGTTCAATCCAAGAAGATGTCAAAAAATGACCCCAATACTATGCTGTCATGCATAGATTATGAAAGCAAAATTTATGAGAACAAAAGAACATGAAAAATTGATCAGACATTTTGCTTATTTCCTTGTTCTGCATGTTCTCCAAATTGTTGTCTATACTGGTAGTATGCAACGTGTAAAACATGGATGTCGAGACAAACTGGACTGAACCCGGGATGGTGTGTTATACGCTGTTTGCCCTGGAAGTCATTGCGGACACTTAGCAGCAGGGGGGGGGGGGCGAATCCGACATTTTGTCCAATCGTTATTTTGCTTAATTAATACTTTCTGCACTCAGCGGATCCGGTGTAGTCAGCGCTGGTAAAAAAAAAACGACGACGGTCCATCATACACGACGGTGACGTCATTTGGTTTAATGCGCGTCGATCCCAGTTGTGTCAGCGTCCGGTAAACACAGCGACGACCGCGTCGATGTCATTGCCCCCCCCCCCCCCCGCTGCTAAGTGGTTATTTACAATGATCTCACAAATAGAGTAACCACTAACTCCTCCTCTTGTAGATCAATTAGGTTATTTGACTGATCGGTAAGTCTAAAATTAATTCTCGTTAAAAACCGATTATGGCATCGCATATAGACCGGATTAATTGGGCTCTCAACGATTAAAAATCCGGGAGGGGCTGTTGGTGAAAATGAATAAAGGATATACCCCTGTTGAGCTTGATTTGATTGCTTGGTATCTACCTGGTTACTCCCTTCGATAACATCACACACTAGATTGATTGCTATCACCGATGCGATATTTACGTTGTATGGAGCAATATGCCTACCACCATCTCCGTTATCGTGTCTGAGGATAATTGATGGACCGAGAAAATCATTAAGAGACTTTCTTAGTTCTGGCGCGTTGTATCCTGGAAACTTGAAATCGGGTAAATCGGCTTCTGTGATATTATACTCGGTTAGGAATTTTTGTTTATTATCATCGCTGTTATCGGATATTATTTTAACGATTCGTTCATTGATATATTCCATGTCTGATATAAGTTGATTTAACACCTCAACGTGTTTTCGTGCTTTTGTTTTCCGTAGTTGTTCTAGTTGCAATTGGTAATTATGATTAATTTCGGTAAAAACATTAGCGATATCATTTAAATTAACTGTGAACACTGCGGACGATTTAGGAGTTTTCTTATACTGAAAATACCACTGCATGGCATTCCTGTCTTGAAATATAAACCAACTGGGTAATAACGTGCTTTTCATAATAGACAAACCATCTCGATACTCGGGATTAATCTCATGATACGATTGCACATTTGTGTGCAAATACGCGGGGATTTCATTAGGTGGATTCTCGGGCCAACCTAGTATTGTTCTTATTGAACTGTTATAAATATCAACCATATACCCCGGTGTGCTTATTTCAATCGTCGACGATAACGTCGGTTCATGAACCGTAATAGCGATTTTTGATTCTTTTCCTGTGATCGATTTTATCCTGCGTTGAAATTCTTTATTGATTTGTTCTACTTGGTATGACCCAGTTGATATTGTAACCTCATTCCAGTCTGGGGTCCCATCGGGTTTATTTGTCCATGCAAAAACCAGCGAGTTATTAGGTTGTTGTCCGTTAAATGCTTCCGCTCGGATATTAGGCCAACTGTGATATATTCGCAATTTTGCCAGCGCTATTTCCTTCACTGGAATCGGAGAAGGGAAGTTTACACTGAATTCTGGCTTCGTTGATGTTATCGATATCATATTTGTTTGTACCGGAGTGGTGTTCTCCGCGATCCGTTGAAGCAATTGCAACCCTTCGGGGTTCAGCGACATTATTATTATTCGTCGTTTCTAGTGTTTAATTTCAACACCGAATATTAACAACCTGCTTGTTTTCAGGAGAATGTTTTAAGCCCATTGAAGTTGTTTCAGGAGAATGTTTTAAGCCCATTGAAGTTGTTTCAGCCACGTGGTTTCCAGCTTCCAGTTGAAAATCCTCGATTTTTGACATCGCGGAGTCATGCAACTGGACCATCGTGGAGAATTCATCATCGGATATAAACGAATTATCTATCGCCAACGAGATCAACCCGGATAATTTCGAGTACGCGTCGGATACTATTTGATGTTTTACTGTATACTCGTTGAGTTTTTTCTGAGAACACGATGATATCTTTCTAGTGATTGCGTTGGCGACTCCAGCAATTGTTGTCGCCGCGGAGATAGCGATTGGAACAGCGATCGGGGCTATCATGGTCACCGTGGATAAAATAACACCGGTACCGGCTACTATACCCGACACCGAGTACACGACCGCGTCGATGGTGGTTATTTTTCGGCGGTATTTTTTTATTTTTACACGGTATTGTTCGGAAAGCGTTTTCAAATTCGCGGAGAATTCTTTTACGGTATTGAATCGATATTAATGTGACGTCGGTGATACCTCTGATTCAATTACCCTGGTGGGCATTTTATCTTAAAAGAGCTAGTGTTTTCAATTACTCACTTAGATCCACAACGAATTCCACATACCATGTGATGTTTGCCCTAAATAGACTGCTATCAACGGCTTCAATTGTAAACGGTTCAATTGTGCCCTTGTCTATAATTGTTGATATTGTATTGTTAAACCCGGATGAACTTGACGATGATATATTAAACTGCATCGCTGAAATCAATGTCAATCGATAAATGCCCTTAACAGTTGCGGTGATATTTACTGTATTATTCGTAGGAGTCCAATCGAATGATTCATGATGAATCGTGTATACGCTATTGCCGATGCTCCCATGAGGTGTTTTCATTTTTTCGAGTTGCTCTGTCATTCTAGGTAGTCTGTCTTTAATCTCTGTAATATCAGTTTTGATTGTTTTTATTTCCCCTCCATACCCGTCTATATTCCCTTTGTTCGCTGCAACATTAGTTTTGATTGTTAATATTTCCTGTCCATATATGTGTAACCCCGCGTTGTTCGCTGCAACATTAGAGCTGATTGTTTCTATTATCCGTTTATGCGCGTCTATATTATTTATGTTCGTTGCAACATTAGAGCTGATTTTTTCTATTATCCGTTTATGCGCGTCTATATTATTTATGTTCGTTGCAACATTAGAGCTGATTTTTTCTATTATCAGTTTATGCGCGTCTACATTATTTATGATCGTTTCAACATCAGTTTTGATTGTTTCTATTTCCTGTCCATACACAGTGATATCATTTATAGTTATTGTAATTTCTTCCGGTCTGGTATTTTTTTTACCAAAGAATTTATCAATGGTATTATCAGCCCTGTTAAAATTTTTTCGTAACGTGTAAAATTGACCCGACAGCGTTGTAAACTCCGAAATAGTATTTTTTATCCCCACAAGATTCGGTTCGGTTACCGTCGGGGTTCCAAAAAAACTAGCAGTAGTGAGTTGTATATCGGTGACAGACTTTTGTATCCCCTCGAACTGATTTGCTTGCGCGTTAAATTTATCATACAAATTTTTTAACGAATCCGACACGGATATATAATTGTTGCCAAGTGTACTTATTTTTCCATTTATCGTCAAGATGGATTCATCTGATTTAAGTCGTCCGTCATCGGTATACAACGCGATGGTGTTCTCGGCGGCATCACGCTGTCGTATTAAAACGTCATTCAGCGACACATTACTGGATTTCAGTTTACCCTGGCGGTCTTGAAATACAACTATTTCGCCCGGGTCAACACTGGTTAAATTTAACGTATCAGCGATTTCATCCTCGATTAGTTTTTTTATGTCATCGGTGGCGAGCGTTTCCGTGGGTTTTTTCAGCGCCGAAACCGGTCGTCCCCAGATATCAATCATTATTATTGTAAAAAAAACAGTGTTTTTAATTAAACCGCCGGGCCTCTACGACCCCACTAGTGTATTCGTTTACAACCACATGAGGTGGTTTCCGCGATGATGAAATCGCCACGAGTACGTTCAATACCTCACGGCCGCATATCGGTGGGTCACTTAATTGTTGTGTTGGCAGCGTGGAATAAAAAACCGGGGCTGAACACGCCCGGATATACCGCATGAACTCGTTTGGCGGGGCTAACCCGTATGAATCAAAATAGACGATCGCACGCGGATCAATTGCGTATGCAACCCAATGAGTCCCCGCTCCGGAGGATTTATCGAGGTTAATTATACCGGTTTCAATATTCCTTGGTTGCGTCGGTAATTGATCCCTCATAAAAACACCTCTGAAGTTTTTTATCGCTAACGCGTTTGCGGCATCTATTAAATCAAAATTAGACATTGGAGTCATTGACTCTTGCGTTAATAAACGGTTCCCGGTAGTCTTAGACCCTTCCCCGAGTACCATGAATACGGGGTTCCCGGTAGTCTTAGACCCTTTCCTGCTACGGGTCGTTTTTTTTTATAGCCTTTCCCGGTTGCCTTCTTCAATGCCATTCCCGCCGCGGTACCAACGGCTCCTAACGCCGCCGCCTTCGCCACTGCTGGGGCCGCCGCGGCAATCAACGCTGGAATCGCAGCTAACAGCGGAAATATCCCACCGGTCTTTTCCATGTTTTTAATCGCTGCGGCCGAAAAATCTATTTGAACACCCTTTTTATTCTTCATCGCATCATTGAAATGTTTTATTTGACGCGCCGTCAACGATATCTTATGATTACCACCTGTCATCTGTGACGGCTTTAACGTTATTGTGGTTCCACATTGTTTAGCCGACTTTGATCGTAATTTCTTGATTTGACCATCGGTCAACTCTACACCGACAACATTATACGACATTTTTATTGTAAACGCGTTTATGTTTTCAATTACATGTTTTCCACTGGTGCATCAACGATTCTCATTCGTCCACCAACGCCTTCCAACAGCATTGATTTATCGCTGAGAATGACAGCAACCGCTCTATAATCGGCAATAACGCCGCGAGTTACATTAGCTCGGAAGTGTATATCAACGACGGATTGTCTTGTTAAATCAAGATGTTCCAGCGAAAAGTAATAAATCGGATATAGTTCTTTGAAATCATGTTGTGATATTTGCAAACCAGTGTCGACGTTTTGATCACGACTCATATACGACAGCAACCGATGGTACACGCGTGCAATATGGTTTTGACCGTAATTAAGTTGTATATCCTCAGATGGTTCCTGCTGGCCGTTTATTCTCAGCGAGACGTCAGTAACGCCTAATCGATCAAATATCATATGGCTGGATAGTTGATTATCAACTCTCGTCATATCCTGCAACGCAAAAAATATATGACGCGGAGCCGAAATGCCTTGTTGTGATGCCAGGTTCCATGTGAATATACCATTGATATTTGATTGCTTAGTATCTGTTGTTGTTGTTAGCCAACTTAGTAATGATTTTCCTCCCTGCTCCATAAAGGATAGCAATCGTGCCTCTGTGGTAATGGATGGAGTCATTACTGGCATCCACAATAATATTTTAGTTAAAACGACTTTACCAGAGTCATTATTTGGATTCGCAAGATCCGCTGAAATTCTCCAAATTGCATTTCTATCATCACCTTTTCGCACAAGCACCACGGTATGCTTTGCTCCGTAGATAACTTTTCGCACGTTCCTACAAAATCCAAATATATGATGCAGTGGAATCGCGCATGAGAAAGATCTACGCGGCCCTGTTAACATTGATATGCGTGTTGCAGCTCCGATGTTAAAATTAGGATCGCTGTTTATAATCATATTCTCAACATCAGCATCAGCGTTATTAGCATTATTTCTTGGTCGTTTTACCACAAATTGCGAGTTTCCAGCAGTGTTTCTAGTATCCTTTGCAAACATCATAGATGGACCCGCTGATCTTGTATAATCGTCGGAATATCTTGCTAGCCCGATTATTGTTGTAGCAACATCAACATCACGTTCTATTGATTCAATTTCTCGCCCGTCAATGAGATATTTTGCGCTCTCAAATAGCGCCATTACGCCGTTATTGACTAAGCCAACTTTGGTACCATCTGGATACGGTGCTGGTACAGCAGGAGTATCGGCCTCTGTTACAAGTTCTCCTTCGATTTCAATAAACGCTTCACACGGTAAAAAATATTTACTGGTATCATGGACTTGAAGTTCAATTCGCGATCGTATGTCGGGTTGTACTGCATGATAGGAATAAAATTGATAATTACGGACAGAATCATCCTTGTGCACTGGTGCGTCCATATCAAACGCCGGGTCAGCTGTTCGTTTAAACATTTTATTTAATAATACGCTGATGCATCTAAATCATCGTCGTCGTTTTAAACCACTTCCCGCTATTATGTTTGCGATGTCATCTTGATTATTGTTTACCAACGACGCTAGTTTTTCTTCCACGGCGTTATTTATTACTTTACTGACATTTGCAGGCATCACTGTCGTTGATGGCATCACCGGTGGTTTCTGTTTTCTTTTTCGTGAAAATCCTTTGGATTTTACCAACGACATTAGTTTATCTCGTGCTGCAGAAACCACCCTTCCGGCGACATCTCCAATAGCGCTGATTCCCTTATCACGAATAACATCAATAGCCTTCATTCCTAATTGTTTGGCTAACGGCGCCACTTTTGGAGCCATTCTTGTAAATAACCGGCAATGGTGCTACCGAGACCGTCTCCGTACCACGCGCGGTATACGGGCAATCGTGAGTTTACCACGTAGACGCTGACTGGTTTATCATGGTTGTAGTGTATAATCATCTTTATTATAAAAAACACCAGTGTTTTCCAATTAGTGGTTGATCACCCCCCTTCCCACCACCGAATCATAAATTTTGTCAAAAACATCGATTTTCTCTAAATGATTTCCTGGGGTTTTCATCGGCGGTAAAAATCCGCGTTTTTTGTCAATTTTTGTCAATTTTTGTCAATTTTTGTCGTTTTTTGTCGATTTTGGTTGGTTTTTGCCGGTTTTTGCCGGTTTTTGGTAAAAAACATCGATTTTCTCTAAATGATTTCCTGGGGTTTTCACCCGTAAAAACCGACCAAAAACGACCAAAAACTGACAAAAAACGACCAAAAACGACAAAAAAACGACCAAAAACCGACAAAAAACGACCAAAAACCGACAAAAAACGACAATTTTATAATTTTTTTAATCATCCACTAACTCGTCAATGAGCGTTCGATATGCATTAATGTCCATGATACCACCGGCAAATAACCGCCTGCAAATATCAGCGGCCTCATTGATTATTTCCGGAGAGTTATTTCCGGCTCGTTTTCCTCCGATTAGTATTTCTAGCCGTGATATATCACTGAGAACACTACCAGGACAAGTAACGTCTTTACCAACAGAGTATCCTTTTCCGTGTTTTGGTCTTTCACTTTTTACTTTATTGTGGAATATTATATAATTATTATCACGCGGTGGTAATTCATTTTTATGTTTATTTGCCAAATACACTATTCTTGTCCAATCCTTTAACGACCTTATATTTTTCTCGTAGCCGCTATTGATATGCTCATCTCGTGTGTCCTTATCAAAATTTGTAACAGTAAAATTAACTAATTCTTCGTAGCCGAGATTTCTAATTTTATCTATTGTGCTCTTTTTAAGAACATTACGGGGTATATTCCCCTCTTTCCGTATTTCTTCCGGTATTTCTTCCGGTATTTCCTCCGGTATTTCTTCTTCTGGTTCTCTTGCGGTGGCGCCTAGTTCTTCCTCGTCGGTCATTGTAACATATGGTTCTTGTGGGTCCGTTATAGCGAGTGGTGGCGGCCTCCGTGTTGTAGCAACCGCTATTTTCGCAGGGAGTGTTTCCAGAGACTTTTTTGTTTGCTCGGTCTGAGCCGCTATCTTTTCAAGCGCACCGAGGACGGGCACAGTTGCCGCCGTAACATCTTTGGTCGCTTTAGTTACCGGAGCAAAGAGCTGTTCGCTTCCAACAGCAAAATCAGTTTGTAGTTGTTGCCGCGTTTGAAGTTGTTTTCGGACCCTGTCTCGTAACGGTATGAACTTTTTAAGCGCTACTAGCCGCTCTCTGGCTAGCCGAGTAGTAAGCGATTCGCCTACCATTATTGCAATTGCTCCGTAATTTCTAATTTCCCGCCGAGTGTGGCGGGGGGGATATGTCCCAGGGGCTCCAGGGAGTTTTCGTCTATAATCCTTCTAATGTTTTTAATTTTATTAGAGATTTCTCGACGTCGTTCAAAAGCCTGTCCGAGTTTTTTTCGTACTGTCTCAACGGCAGTAAATAGTCCAATAAATGCATTTACGTCATTGCCATACAGGTTTTCATTGATCGTATATTGTAATCGCTTTATAAAAGAATAATCGCGTGGCAGGGTATATCGACCTTTCTTTGATTGCTCGTTAATAATTTCATAATCGGACAATATTTTTTGGTTATCAAGCTTATCAGATAATTCAATTCCTTGATTTTTTAATTTTAAAATCTCGGTTAATATATTATTGATGTCTTCGATATTCATATTCTTATTAAACATCTTATTTTTAAATAAAAAAAAAATTATTTTACAAAATGAACCCCGCGTATCAATCCCGAGGTGTGTTAACATTCGATGAAACCGTAGGATAATTCGTTTTCTTCCGGTATTTCTTCCGGAAGAGACAATTTATTGTAGCGTTCGCACTGTCACGGTGACCTTGTCACTCGCTGATTTCTGATATATATGAAAATCGAATTCTGTGACCCGTCTTTTTTGAGATCGCTGAATTCTGTATTCCTTCTGCAACAAATCGTATTGAGGCGATATAAATGTCAAAATATTTTCTTGCCTCATTCATCGACTGAAATATTTTTTCCTCGTGAGTTGTTGTATCAAATGACTTTACGGGTTTTGCTTTCTTTGAAAACTTATCAGTTTGGCCTTTTTTGGTATTTTGACTCTGCGAGATGGCTTGCAAGTTTATAAGAGAATTATCAGTCTTATTATTATTAATATGATCAATCACAAGCCCATTTTCGATTAATCCGTTGAATGCTTCAAATACAATCCTGTGAACATAATAGCTTTTTCCTCCCGCAGTAAATTGCAAGTATCCCTGATTATTTACGGTACCAATCGGCTTCTTCAGTCTACAATTTCTAACAACGCCGTCGCGAGATGCCTCGTAATTAACGAGCACAGGATGCGGCTGAAATTCTTGGTTCATTTGTATAATAATACTACTTGTCTAATTCATTATTTGGTTTAATTATAAACCTTGCAATGTAGTCCTGAGGAGTTTTGATGACGAAGTCTGCAGTGGGGTCAATGACGGCATTTTTTATTCGCTTGTCATAATAGCGTTTTAACTCCCTGTATCGCTTTCCGCCACAATTGATACACAACTGCGATTTTCCTCTTACACCAACGTGACAAACTAAGCACGGTAGGGGGCCAAGAGAACCATTACGAACGCTTTGTAAATGATACCCGCAGAATTCACCTCTACATGATTTATTGCACGGGGTTGTCGACCCAATCATCAACCATTTGCAGTGATTCATTATACTATATTCTTTCATTTAAATACTTGTTTTAATTATATGGAAGAGTTCGAGAGATTAGCAGCAATTAAGCCCTGGAAAAATATTAAGTTCAATCTCGATAGAGTCCTCAAGGACGCACCAAAAGCGTTAATAAACGATAGAACCCTGTTGAATAAAATACGCGACTGTATCAATGAATTCAAGCGTGATGGTGCATCTCATAGTTGGTCAACATTTCGAATTGATGGTGTTGTTGATGCTACCATGAACGACAACCGCGCAGCAACGATAATATCACAACTTGACGGTAAAAGGTATTTCTTCAGAGTAAAATTCATTGTCCGGGTGGAATCAGGTAATTGGATCATACGTGATAAATTTGAACCGGTTCTCAGCGACAAGAAAACAGTCATTGTTAGCCGCGACTCCAAGCCGGGGTTGTTAACCGGAATTGACAGACCATACTATGAACGAGCGTATCCTGAAACAGCAGTTGTTTATGGAATATACCCGTTAAATAAGAAACCTGATATCGGAAAACTAGCGCCGATGAAACAGTCAACGGGGATAAATTGTGTAGCAGAACGAGTAATAGAGCATTTTACAAATGCGTGTCGAGGAAACAAATTGACTGATTTACGACGTAGTAAAATAAACCAATGGGAGGAGACAGTGCACGAGCGAGGAGCAACCATCAGCGACATAGCGAAATTAGAAACGTCGCTGAGATTTCCAATAACCGTTACAACGATAACCGGTGAGGTATTATATGAATCAAAGTATAAATCAAATGGAGCCCCAATCAAAATTATTGATCATAACGAACACGCGTGGACGCCCGCGGTCACAATATTTCCACGGGATAGAACAGTAAAGTATATCCCCGGGGAATTCCTGGAAGAGGATGGTTTTCTCGCGGAGAGGAAACTATTTGATGCTATTGCTTGCTTGTGTAAAAACGACCCTGTATCAGTGTGGTTACTTCGCTGCGCTGAAAACGATGTGGATACCTTTGATCAGTTTGTAAGACCAAACGGTGAATTATATCGCACTGAAGCGTTTCACAACAAGATGAAAAAAACCGCCATGGAATTTGAAGAGCATGATGAACAACTGCTAACAAATTGTTTTACGATTCCATCGGTTGCGGCTCATGTTGCAGCAAGGAAAAATGCGTGGAGACCAACGCGCAAGGAATTTCTACCGGATGTACAATCCAGTTGTTTGGAATATTATCACGGTGGACTATGGAACACTGAATACAACCGCGACGCTATGATCTCCGTTGATATGGTTGCCTGTTATCCAGCGAGTTTTCTCGGGTATGGATCCGCCGCTGAGTATTTCAAACGATTTGGACACCCCAGACATGAAATGACTCGTGTTGCTATTAATGGACCACTGCCTGATTTTGATTTAACCGGATTCGCTCGCATAGTATCATTTGAATTCGCGGCAGGACTTCATCGCTGTTGTTATATTTGGATCGGTAGACACATGGCTGAAAAGAAGTGGCTGCCAATAGCACTGCTACGTTATATGATTGATTGTAACATGCTTGTATCGTTGATTGTCAGTGACGCGATTATATCATACCGGGCGCAGACTGAAGTCTGGTTACCAGAACCAGAGCGTCTAGATAGCATAATTGACGAGTCCAGAGCACACATTGATGCCGACGAGGAATATATCATCGAATGGTCCAGGAGGATATTCAACCAACGAAACCGCGAGGCGAAAGATCTCGGTAGAAGAATAATCGGTAAGTTCACACAAGGTGGAAAAAACTGCGACTACAAACGATATTGCTCACGGCTGATTATAGATGACGCAGAATATGATTTCGTAATCAAGGACGCAGTGGCAAAAAATAGATACGTGAACGGCAAAACAGCTTTCTTGTCCAATGGAACAAAGTTGGGTACAGTTGTTACTTACGCCGATGGAGACAACCCCGCGTATCCACATTTGAGGGCGTTTATGCTGGGTTACGCCGCTATCAATTTATTCTCGATGATAAATAGATTTCCCGACACCGCGGTTAGAGTAGCCGTTGATTCATTTTACATAGACGTAAAGTACAAGGGAAACATAGCCGAGTTTACTAGTCCGGACGAGAGTTGGGGTATATGGAGAATTGAAAATGAAATACGACGCGATTATTCCCCGTCAGCAAATGTCACCGTTGAAAACAATTACTTACGCGGTGATAATTTATCAGAATGGTCTAATGCACCACCGTGTTCTGATCCAATTTGTAGATATAAAACAGTTTATTTAAGCGGCTGTGGCGGGTCAGGAAAGACGACTCGGGCAATTGAATTATTTCGAACGCGGGCAAGTATAATCGTGCTTACACCGACCCATAGACTAGCGCGAGAGATAAAACAACGAAATGTTGACGCATTTACTTATCACAGCTTTTTTCGATATAGCGGCGGTGAGTGGACTCCTAATCGAATGGGGGAAAAATTTATTCCTGAGGTTATCATCTGGGATGAGATATGAACTGTTTCGTTAGATACTTTACAAATGTTTCTTGAGTGGTTGCTGCGCGCGAATACAGCGGTAATCATGTGTGGCGACCATGGCCAACCACCACCATTTGTCGGCGAGGGTCCACATGATTGGTTAAAGGGTTTTGTGGACTATTATGAAGAAACCGATACTGATTACCGAGCACTTGATGAACAACTGCGCGAGGTTAAAAAATTAATCAGATTACAGCCGGATAGAGTTCAATGTGAAATAATCCGCGAGGTGATTCCGGAAACGCCGTTAAATGAATTCTGGGAAACATGGAAACCAAACGATTTGATTGTAGCGAGTAGAAAGATAGTCAGAGACACACTTCAGCGGAAGTTGTTTACGTTGCATAAGGAAAAGTTTCCAACGCGTCCAGTGCCGTTGTGTTATAGACACGCGGACACACGGCGGCAGAACATTGAAGTTGAAATCCCTGGCCCGACAGCGTCAGGGACAAAAAAACAAGTTCTTGTGCTGAATGATATCGTGCTCGTTGATATCAGCGTCGTCGAGGACGCACTACGTGCTGATAAATCCCCGTGGACGCTAGGATACGCAACGACAATACATTCCTCGCAGGGATTGACTATCACGGATACAATTGTTTGGATAGTTGATAATCGCATCGAATGGTCAAATCTAGTCTATCTTGCAGTGTCCAGAGTACGGAGAATGAATCAGCTTCGAAGAATTGTTATTGACGAAGCAACATACGAAGCCGGCGACAACGATGACATTATTGATGCTAGCGTCATTGATAGAAAACACTCGGGTTACCGCCAACAGGATAAAAAAAAACAGCGGCGTTTTGATATTGATGCCGAATTAATAATTGCGTTATGACAACAACAGAATAATCACTGCGCGAGTTGCAATTGTGTAATGCGCTGGCGTTATTCGGATAAAGACGCTCGCCAATTTACCGTGGACAGGATCGATAACAGTCTCGGTCATATCCGTGGTAATGTAAGGTTAACTTGTCTTGAGTGCAATAGACGCAACGGCGCTAGTTAAGACCACGCGGGGGCAATTGAGTATCGTCAGGTATCACTTGTAGTTGCTCGCGAGTAAATCCGCGCTGAGGAGCAGTTGAATCCAGTCTATAGATCGGTGGTCTACCAGTTGATCGTGTTATCGTTGATATGTTATGTGTGGTAACACTCCAAATAGGATCAGTAGCTCTTTTTTTACCGCCTTCAAGCTCTCCTGGTTCATACAGATATCTAACAGTGACATCGCCGAGAATCGGCTTGGAAACGCTATCTATTTTTGATCTTCCGGGTATGTACTCGTATTTAATCGCGTCGCTGGGCTTCATGTTGATTGCTCGGGTAATCTCGTTATTTAACGCTGCATTTACGCCTGGCAACCTTTTGACCCATTCACGAGATCGTTTTTCTTGGATGAATTCCTTCGCGTATTGATACCCAAATAACCGTTCAGCAAGAGTCCGATTGAATCGTTCAACAATTGCCTGATCACGATGTAGCGCAGTATGACCTCGTCGTATCGCGACGCTATGATGTTTCAGCGTTGATAAAACAGCGCCGCGAAATTCACTACCAGGATCAACTTGTAATAGATTTGGCCAGCGCAGAGGACCCCTTCGGTAAATCCGCTCAAACGCATCGGCTACTTCAGTTGCTGACTTTGTTTTTAACGGCTCCGCTTGTTTGTATCGACTCGCAACATCAACTACGGTTAGCGCGTATTTGTAACCGTTGTCATGCGGCAGAAATAGTATATCAGCCTGATGAACTTCATTAGGTACGCTGACATCAAAGCGCGAAAAGTTGATTTGTTTAGGCGGTGGTAGATAAATTTGCCATATAGCCTGTTTAGATAACCAATTAGCCGCAGTGGCCTTTGTTACCTTTGCAGCGCTTGCGAGTTTACCAATTGCGGCCTTCCCCTTCCAGTATCCTCTCGGAGAATAATAGATGGATTCCATGTTGTTATTATAAACGCTAGCGTTTTCAATTACCAGCGCGAGAAGCTCCGCTTCCAATCATTAATTTACCTTTCATAGCCGATTTTACCAACCATGAAGCCAATTTTTCTTTGAATGATTTATCAGGAATAGCATTTAACGCGTGAATTAATTTTACATCCGCGATATGACGCTGTTGCAGATCACCGCTACGATAAGCTATATCATGTATCCGACATGCTTCGTCGATAGCGTTTATTGGATACTCACCGGGTTTGGGCCGATTTTGATCATCGAGTCTGATATCTAATCGTGTTCCGGGGCCACAGTAGTTATATCCTGGGAGGTGCTTTTCTCCTGGATACTTTGCCCACGGTGTTCCGGGGAGTTTTGATAACTTGGCTGCAATATCACCTCCTCGCTTTTTTTAAAGCATCCCCGGGTCTAGCAGAAATAAATCTAAATTTCTTTGTACCGCATTGTACACACTTACCAGTAAGCGCCGATCTGTTATTTCTCGTTGTAACGGTTGTCATATCATTTGTGCCAGTACGCACTCTACACTTCACACAATATAGATCCATAATTTATGTATAGAGATATGAATATAATTGATTTTTCGGCGACTAAAACAAGAGAACCAGTTAAGCATGTTGCAGCGTTACCAAACTCGATCCGGATGATTATCATCGGACCATCTGGATCCGGCAAGACGCAATTGTTACTCAATTTAATAATGAGATGGATGAAGTGGGATAAGTTGTATTTAATCGCCCCTAGCGTGGATGATCAACGATGCTACGAGGTGTTGAAAGATTTTAACGAGAATGCATCAGCGATCGCTGAAAAAAATGTTATTGAGTTTATTACAGATATCAATGATGCACCAGGTATTGATGATATTGATGGCGACGTTAACAATCTAGTCGTGTACGATGATGTTATGTTAGACAATCAAAAAAACCCAGCTAGGATATTTTCCAGAGGCAGGCATAAAAACACCGACGTGATATATGTCACTCAACGATACACTCAGATTCCAAAAGTAATCAGAGACAACTGTAATATTCTTGCTGTATTCAACGGCGTTGATACACACACGCTACGAAATATTTGGCAGACATGGTACGGCGGTGACATGGACTTTAATGGTTTTCGAAACTTTTTTAGTCATGCTCAGTCGACCCCACATGGATTTGTAACGATAAATTTACATGATCCTCGGACACGATATCGTATCGGACTTGACCAAATATTCGGTTAGTTGTAAATAATTTTCATTGTAAATAACTTCTTAGCAGCAGGGGGGGAAATGACATCGACGCGGTCGTCGCTGTGTTTACCGGACGCTGACAAAACTGGGATCGGCGCGCAGAACCAAATGACGTCACTGTCGTGTATGATGGACCGACGTCGTTTTTTTTTTACCAGCGCTGACTACACCGGATCCGCTGAGTGCAGAAAGTATTAATTAAGCAAAATAACGATTAGACAAAATGTCGGATTCGCCCCCCCTGCTGCTCACTTGTGACCTTCTCTATGTCACAACAACATACATATTCCTTTCTTGTGGGCATTACCAAACAATGTCCACAATTACACATAAAATAGTTTTCATCTTTAATGCATATTGATGTGCTTGTCAAATTTAGTTTCATATTTATAGACACATCAATAGCACAGTACAATGAGGCAAACTGACCAAAGTCAGGAACAGGTAAAAACGTTTTGTACAGCGCTGAAAAATTAAGTTAGGTATGAAAGAAAATATAAGTTGCAAGAATATGCTTATCACAGGAAAAAAGGTTTATTTCAAAGTTTATCAAAATCAACTATTAACATACATATGAGAAATTCGAAAGTTTAACTTATAATACAGCTTATAGAACATGAATTCAATTTTAATGTCATGAGAGTTATATCCTGCCTATTTCAATAGTTGTACAAAAGAGGACCTCCTCTCCTAAAAATACTAAGTACTTATAAATCATATCAACTTGTTCACAGGTTTTCAAAGTTTACATCTGTGATCCGATGTACATTTTACTTATCAACGTATAGATATGTCTCTTTATTACAGGTGACAAAAGAATCATAGATTTGTAAAGGAACAGGAGACTGTTGAACAATACTGTAGATATCGTCGGATACACATATTTATCATAACGTAGGCCGTATACATATTCAGAAAACAATTACCATGGATTGTCCGTCAATCTATCTAATCTTTCTTCTTCGTCATCTTCATTTGCAACTTCGGATTCGTCGGTATTGGAAATATAGGGTTCAAACTGGTAATTTGGGTGACGATACCAACTCGGCCTTTGTTTACAACAAGTGTTCAAAATGTGACGTCACGCTTTGCTTTCACTAAATACCGGAAGTGGTCGGCGGTTGCATTCGGTTATTATCTTAAACAGGTGCAAACGCGATTTTAGGCAGGCTCCCACGCAGTTATTACTGAAAATTTTTCAATAGGATATTTTACATTCGTAATTTGAATATGTATTCTCTTTAACCAAGAGGTGAACTGAATAAATGTAGATACACTGTTGTGGCACTTTAACAAGCGTTTACATTAGGAAGACAAAAACATAGCTAACTATGATTTTGAAATAAGACCATTCATATAAATGAAATACTTGTCAACGTTTTGACAGAACACAATTTTTACTTCATAATCAGTTGGTAAATCAGTCCGTTTTATTTCTTATTCAATCTAATTTATGGTTGGCAATATTAATGATCAAACATAACCTACGTGTTTTGATCGCCTCTTTGAATCTAAGATTTTTTACTGGTAATATTTCAGTTTGGCAGATATAATAAGGGGCAAATTTTGCTATGGTTCATCAATCTAATTCACTCGGCTGTTTTGCATCCTATTACAGCGTGTCATGGTGGTATTTCAAAGGTGACTGGATCAACATTTTCAAAGCTCACGCGCATGTGAAGCATGCACGCCAGGTACAGGAGAGTGCTTGAAGTAAGCGTTTGGTTGACTCTAATTATGCAACGAACGCCAGAATATAGACTGTATACAGGCACGAATATACCTAACTTATATATATATATATATATATATATATATATATATATATATATATATATATATATATATATATAACCAATGTATAAACCAAAGTCGAGATCCATTATATTTTCAAATGTCGTGATTATTTACAATACTAACCGTGGAGCATAATAAGCAATCAAACCATTTCTCAATAAAATGAGGTGAAATGTCCAACCCTGGCCATCAGAATGACATGGAATGAGTTAGATGGAGAGAACTTAATGAAATATTAATTTGTAATATGTCTTATTTAAAAAAGTCCAAACAGTTCAGCTAATATTGCAGATGAGCAACATGCTGATCTTTGAATTCAGTAACAATGTTACCTGTGCAGCTCAACAAATGGAAATTACAAAGTTGTTTTTTCGTTAATTAGCATTTTAAAACCATTTAGACTATGTAAACTGTCACAAATATTATTGTTTTCTACAAATACGCTCACTGTGTGTACCTCGTTTATGTAAACCGAGATCATGATGCAAAGTGAAAGATATTTAGTTTTGCTACATCTTAAGCATGTTACTTTTCTGTTAATATGTTCATCTTCAAATGAGGATTAATTATGACAAAGAAACATACTTGGAATGATTTAGAGTGGTTCAAAGGGGACAAAGAGTATAGGCCAAATATTCGCTGTTGCTGATTGAAGGAAGGACAGTTAAATGTATATTAATATAACGATTAGACCGACGCATAAACGATATATTGATAAACCGTCTGCTTAAAATATCGATAATTTACCATCTTTTCTGACTTACAGACAAAACAAGTTTGCCTTGAGTTGTTTACAAATTGATCCTCAATTTGTTACTTTAAGAATGCTCTTAACACATTCATTAGATATATTAAGAAGATGACATAGGAGCATGTGCTCTTTCCGAGCACAAACGGAGGAATTCGACCCTGGCTGGCATATGCTGGCTTCGAGCATTCGAAAACTGGATTCCGAGCGTTACGCTCTCCAAACTGAGCTGCCGTGGATCGCATTCATCATTTTGCTTTTCTTCAATTAGTTTTTTTTTATACTTTTGTTTACATTAGAGAAGTCCCATGTTTAGTTTTATTTATGTATGTCATTATTCATCTTTTCTTTCCATGTGTCTTATTTGCTGGAAATTACTTTTTAATTTGTATTTCACTAACCGATACTATCTTTGACTTACAACGTCCAAGATTTACTAACCAAATGAATGGCTAGGAGTGCTAACATAGACGTTATTTTACCTTTGAAAAGGTTTTAGTGTTCATACAGAAGCACACTTATGATGAGGATTTTTGTTTTAGGTATTTGGTTGTATTTATGTTATAAATTACGGATATATTTTTAAATCAACAATAATTAATATTTGTCTTCGAGCCATCTGAAATAAATTCATAATGTATTTGCATATGTGAAAATCAACTACTAAAATGTTTTATTTTGAACAATGCGATGCAAAAGTTATGGTCTTAAATATCACAGCTTAAAGCCGAGTAAAGGAACATGTTTGGAGCGATATCCAATCAAAACAAATATATCGAAGGCATGATGATACTTTGTAAGCATTAAAATGTAGTTCATTAAAGCGTTACGTGTTAGATACGGTGAAATTGCTGACCAAGAAGTGTAAATAGAATGAATATGCGAATATATATATATATATATATATATATATATATATATATATATATATATATATATATATATATATATATATATATATATATATATATGTATGTATGTATGTATGTATATATGCCTACATACCTACCTAGCTACCTATACACACACACACAGAGACATACATACATGCATTCACACACATACACACACACATACATACATACATACATACATACAAACGTACGTACATATATACATACGTACATGCATACACACGTGCATACATACACACGTACATACTTACATACATACATACTTACATACCTACACACATAAATACGTACACAAATAAATACATACATAAATAAATACGTACATGCATACATAATTACGTGCATACATGCATACATACATCACACTTTGCTAAACTATGTAGATGAGTATTTACAATAAAATTACGAGCTATCAACGGCAGGGATATTAATGTAGGTGCATGTATAAAAATGAATAAACTTGAAATTCAGTGGTAAATAAAGTATTTGTCTAATAAATTGTCATATTGCTTGTTGATATTATCCTTTGTATCGGCATCCTATTCAACTAGTTATAATTTTAATTGGAGTATATTCTGAGAGAACACCATATATAATTTCGTAAAAAGTCAAGCCAAAACGATATCAAGCATTCTTTTCTCATTACAGAAATAGATACTCATGCAAACTTGAGAATATCTATCTATCTATCTATCTATCTATCTATCTATCTATCTATCTATATATATATATATATATATATATATATATATATATATATATATATATATTTATATATATATATATGTTTGTATAGTTATACTGCTGAAGTATAGGTGTGTTAAATTTCATTATGTTTCAGGTATCAATGTTGAGCTTGAATTATTTTCTCATTGCTAGACATGAAAAAATGATTCTTCTAATCTTTTATTATTTATTTGTGATGTTCTTTAGTAAGATGAGTATTTTTGTGATATATTTTAAAACATATTGATTAAACCGTGGATACCGTTAGAAAACCATTTCATGTATCATGTTTTATTGCGTATACAAACAAGGTAACTGCACACGCCTTCTCGCTCCGTGCACCTCATTACACGATTGTTAGGGTTGTGTAATTAAGTCTTCCTGCTTTGGCAAGTGTGGCCAGTCTTGCTGCAATAATAATAATAATAATAATAATATAATGCAATATATGATTTAGCGTAAGGAAAATATTACTATAGCGTAAGGAAAATATTACTATCATATTATATAGTTATGTACCTATATTGCTATTACATAAAACTCATAACATTGTATAGCACATGCACACTGTTATTATTGAATTCATTGTTCGTAATCTTATTGACACTACTTCTGCTAATGCTAATGCTAATGCTATTATCTAAATATCACTAATGCTACAGCTGATGAAACAATCATTGCTACTACTACTACTTATACTATTACTACTAAAACACATCACTAGTAGGAATTTATTATTAGACGACAGTATTTTCAGAGATGATATCGTTGACATTTGAAGCAAGTTGTAGAGATTACATTAACGCTGGGTGAAATAAGGGAATTAGCTTTGTGGAGTCATAATTTCTCGCATTGAATATGCATACACCGATCCATATAAACACGCGTGTATCCATCTAATCAGCTTTCCTGCCTGCAAGACACATATTTGTAGACGTATACATATATTTCTGCACATGAACATTAACAAGTCCAGACAGATCATATAGAGTATGGACTCTTTTCTATGCAGATATGATAGGCGATAGGAATAAGAGAGAAAATTACTTTACTGTAGAGTTTTAGTTTTATATAAGCTTCGCTGTCTTCGAAATTTCAATGCAGTAAAATGATTGGAGTGAAAAATGTATTTACCTACACATTAAGACGGTCCATGGATATGTACTTACTTCTTACTGACACACATGTATCATCGTTGCAAAGACCATTCCCACAGCAAATGTCGCATATGTTTAGTTGTCGTTTTCTTCCTATTATTCCACCAGTTTGAATAAGATGCTGCAGATCAACGCCAGTGTTGATGCCTTGTTCTTGGAGATTGATTAACGTAAGTACTTGACATTGCTGAAATTGACAATTCAGAGCATAGAGTAACCTGACCATTCTTGGGTTCACATCTTCATAAAATACAGAATATTATAATATTTAATTTCACTTGGTGTGATTTAACTGCTGACTCATAATATTATCTAATTGTTATTCATGAATGCAAATTGTGGTGATCAGCTTTCATTGAAATTTCACACGTACATAGGGTACATTTAGTTTAATACATATCGTAAAATTTCGTAGGATCTAGACCGCTCCGGTGGCTTAGTGGTTAGAGCGTCCGCCTCGGATGCGGGAGGAAGTGGGTTCGATTCCCGGCCGGGTCATACCAAAGACTTACAAAAATGGAACTAACAGCTGCCTCGCTTGGCGCTCAGCATTAAGAGGCTAGTGTTAGGACTCGTCGGCCTGGTGTCAGAATAATGTGACTGGGTATGACATCATGTTACATGTCTGCGGCATGATGCCCTAGTGCTAGATATCACTATAAACTGCCACACATGCATCGTATGAATTCTTCTACGAAGTTGGAAATCGCTTTTTTTGACGGAGGTAGTTGTAACGAAGTTCATTTTCACCCTGTTGCTGGTGTATAAATTTTAGTCATTCTTATTTCTTGTGTTACTAATGTAAGATAAAGTCTGTCGACAAATTTTATGTTGTAGTTATATATTATATGGGGTGAAAATAAACATACAACCGTATAAAATATACAACCATTCAGTGGAAATAGTATGTGCACATTAGACTATAATATTATACTGGAACTACTGCGAATTATTCAAAGGAGTTATAGACAACACCATTTTAACAACGTCAATATTTTTGGTTAACCAATACATTTCCGGATCTGAATACTTCAGAATACTGCAAGCTGCTCTGACATGTTCGTTTGTAACTTTTATAATGTAATTATTTGTTACGTTTTACAAAACTTGTTAGTCTGGCTTCTTTCTGTTACTTAGTTTATGACCAATGGGTCGTTATACTTCGATACGTTTCATGCAGCTTGTCAACACAACCATACAATACATTTTGTAACATCGAGCAAGTCATATTATTCGAGAGACGTCTATTTGGTTTACTATTAGAAAAGTTCGTAAACAATATAAAACCATTCTTGAATCAATTTCATACGTACCTGTCAACCATAATGAATGTTATATAACGGAATAGGGCAAGAAAATAATTTGATAATGAACTGATGTGATTATATGCAATTAATTGCCTTAACGCATACAAAGATACCTAGATTAGCTTTTATCAATGTTTCCTTGATTAATAGTAACTGAGTAATATGTACCTAATTGTGTAGATCGTTTGCGTCGTGATACCCATATATCATGATGCGCATGGATACTTTACACTTGGGTATTGCACTTGTTTCTTTGTGGTATTTATAGGATGCATATGCTATATGCGGCACTCGGATTCCGAACACTACTTAGGTAGTGCATACTTTCCATTCAGTTTACTACAGTCATAGGAGCAAGTACTAGTTTACTTTCTAGTATTATTAAGTTAGATCTGTAACTGTATTGTACTTCGAAAGTCTAGACTGAATATACTATAGTACAATATACTATTTAAGGTTTTATTTTAGAATATTTGGGACATTTTTTAAATTTGATCGAACTAATGAGATAAAGAAGAGTGATTATTGTTAACCATTTATATTGAAATAGAAAGTTCAATGGTGCTTATATTTAAATGGCATTTTGCAACAGTTATACTACTTTTATATTTTGGCTAGAGTTGGTCAAATATGTATTGTTGATGTTTAGTAATGACTGTTATTTTATATAATACGTGAGACAGTTTGGTTTATTTATAACTGGCAGCATGATAGCATGGCTATCAGATGGGCGATTGAGGTGATAGCAAGGCTACAAAGTAGGAAAATATAGCAAAGTGAGTGGCAGCAAAACCCAATCTTTGGTAACAGGGAAACATTGCAGGAAACAACACAACATAGTTGACAACAGAGCAAATGACAGCAATGTTAGCAGAAGAGCAACATAGTGGAAGGACCGGAACGATGGCTGAGAAGACCAAAGTTAGTTTGTCCTGAGATATGATTTTTGAACTGGGTATTTCAAATCATGAACTGCGAATTATGTAAATTGATAATGCATATTGTTACATAAACCCCACTATCGTTTATTAAAATATATTACCTTAAGGTGAATACAAAAGCAGTACATCCATAAGAGTATGATAATATATCAGTTGGTGAATTTCAGCGTAAACTGTTGGGAGGATATAGCGTAATCATTGATGCTAATTTCATTTGTAAGGCAATACATTTTGCGTTATTTTTTTAAGTCCTATTAGAAAAATCGCGTCCGCGTGTTATTTTTATTGCAATATTGTTTTCATTTCATTGCTGCATTAATATTTACGGTGAATGTTAATGCAGTTTAGATGCGTTTATAAAATCTGTAAATAAACGTGAAAATGTTATAAATCTGCTACCGCATATTGCATCCGTCACTACATACAACATCTTGACATCGAGGCATATTCTGCCCAGCATCTTCACATTAATACACAATGCGTTGTTCAAATGGCATATGGCTACTAATCTTGGAAGCAAATATTATTGATAGCAATTCTTGCATCCAGGAATTATTATAAATACTTTATTTTTCTTTGTCATTAAAGGCACGTTTCAATGCTATTAATTTATACATGTTCGGATTATATAGGTAGTATAAAATACTTTTGAATTCGGTTGCGTTAGCCAAAGAGAATAACTAACAAAACATTTAACATGTTTACAATTTAAGTGGAACTGTCAGACGTTTTTGCAGTCAATATAAATTATAAATATTATACAAGTTCATAAATAAATAATCTGCATAACTGTTAGTATAAATGTCATCACAAAGAAATGAATAGCGATTAGCAAATATCTATACTGTATAATTGATATCTATTTGTCATTGAGTATGGTTGCAGTTACAAGAAAATATATAAATGTGTACGAACTCATTCTGAAAATCAAAATAGAAATTTAAAAATGAATTTGAGAACATTTAACGGATTCATGCCCTTGTAATATTGTAAATGTAATGTTACAATAACAACTTTGTATTTTAATCATAGATGAAAATCATATGACTACATAATTGAACATTTAGAGTTCGAGTTCGACTGCCGTTGTATGTTGTATGGATACAAAGGTTGTCACATTTGAAAATAACGAGTGCTCCTTTTACAAACTGAAAGCAACTAAGAGCATTTGCTGTTTTTGAATAAGTACTAAATTAGCGGCTCGATCAAAAGGATTATCAACTATGTCTTGATGTAATATAGTGACACAACACATGCAAATAATTGAGTTCACACTATTTATGTATGCTGCAATGATATGGAATGTCCAGCATTACTCCATGATTTATATCATTTTTGTATGTCGCGCTTTCTAGACTACCTCTTAGGTCAATTTCAAATATTTATATAACTTGTTTTCTACTATTTTATTTTTGACAAATTACACATAACTACATAACTGTATGCAAAGACATTTACTTTCGGCTATTATTATGAAAGAGTTTGCCACAATAGAGAGCACATCAAACTATGCACTGTTGAATAGTTTTAATCCATAAATCTTGTTGAAAATGTTGACAACTCCGATATTTTTTCCCGCGATAAGCTTTAAAGAGTCGTTTTATCTCTTCCCTAAATGAAATACTTCCGTTAAGCCATTCTAGATTTAATCTAATCCAGGATCCACAAAGCTAGTTTAATAGGATCTATTTATTTCGAATGTGAATGCAATGCATATTTAGAAACTTAATTTCTATATTGTTT
Source organism: Sinohyriopsis cumingii (assembly GCA_028554795.2). Classification (NCBI taxonomy): domain Eukaryota; kingdom Metazoa; phylum Mollusca; class Bivalvia; order Unionida; family Unionidae; genus Sinohyriopsis; species Sinohyriopsis cumingii. The sequence continues at coordinate 118,686,625 of CM068831.1, forward strand.
GTTAAATACATAAACTTTGAAACATCCTTTGTCTTGAAATTCTAACATTCCTTATGCAATATTTGTGATAGTATTTAAAACTGGTTTCATTATCGTCAGCAATATGTATTTACATCATACAGCTGATAAATTCACGAAACGTTATGCCTTTCCATGCGATAGATAAATCGAAATATTAGTATATGCGAATAAATGCCATGTCTTGATACATTTATTCATCAGTTTGTTCACACAAAACCCTTTAAGTGTGTAAGCCTATTATATTTACTCACCAACAGCTTTCCGCAACCAAACTCATGCGTCAGGACTCCAGCGTGATTTATGGATGTCGTTCTACAAACCTGGAATAGAACAAAGAACAATATGAGGAGTCTCATGTGTTGTGAACTCGAAGTAGTGGTATATATGTAATTTGGGTATGATAATAATATATAATATAAAGAGCTTAGACACACACACTAAAGAAGATTGGGGATAATGGTAACGAATGATGTGGAAGACGTCAATGAAGATGAAATATTTATAGTACTTGCAAACTGATTGGTGGCACATATTCTATTTAAGTGAACACAAGACAATAATTAGATATAGTACAATTCAAAATAAAACAAAACTGCAGCCATGATTTGAATCCCCAATTCCTAAATGGAAACCCTGATTGCATTTTGCATTGAGTAATTTTAGTATCTCCCATATGACATCGGTGTCAACTTAAAACAAGTATATTGAGAAACAATTTAGGACCATTTCCACAAAGTATGTCACATAAGTCGAAAGGGAATGTTGGTAAACAAAACAATCAGCTCATGTGAAAGGCTTAGAATTATCTGAAGACGGTGGTTTTATTCCTTCGTCATGTTTATAGTGCAAAATATTTAATATGATCAATCAATGTGAAGTGTTTTCTTTTTACGTAGATGACTGTTATGTGATCAAAATGTAATTATAATGAACAATGATCAGCTTTCTATTTAATGGATTATGTACTAAATGTGGGATTGAAATTGTAATTGTTAGTTTGTTTACAAAGTAATGTACATATAACTGCCTTATTGTATTCAATATGTATGTCAGACGGCATTTTATGCTGCATCGGTAAAAAGCAATCGTTGAAAAATAATATTTTATCCTAACAAGAAAGATGAATGTTGAGGTAGTGTACATTATATTCAATTATTAGTGTATTGCAACAGTGCAATACTTTTGGTATCATAAAGTTTCCTGTGGAAACACTTTCTGGTTTATCGTTCTTGCTCTTCACGACGACTTTATAAACCCAACGAAAAAGTTTCATATGTCATGATGTCATACCTAAACTCATGTTTTCTTACTGTATGTCGGTGTGATATATTAACAGTGCAACTAGTGTTTTGTAAATAAACATCAGTACTCTAATATCGTACTATATTATCAGCTTCTATACGTGTATATTTTTATGTTAACTCATTGAATAAATATAAAGCCTTTTATACTTCTCCAGTTCAAAGGTATCTATAAGGTATGCGGCACTCACTGCCTTAAATTGATGTGAGAGAAGTAAGGATAGGAGAATTTTAAAACAATAACATCCAAAGAAAGGTACTGCTAGCACGGAAAGAAGGAAATAATAACTAAACGAATACCTTAAGGAATAACAAAAATACCAGTATATGAAAACAAATGTATTGAAACCAATCGAAGTATTTGAATCATCTTGAAAGTAAAAGTAATTTTGTAAATGTATTTTTATTGAAAAGAACAAGCTTTAAAGTACTAGTATTATTGCTTGAAGCACAATCATTAATGGACCACTATGTAGAAGCACCAATTAGAGTAGAGTATTAAAGCTTACACTTTACAGCACAAACAAAGGAGCAACTCCACTGTCTTTGAAATTAATTGGCATCTTCAATTATATGACGTTGGCTTCCTTTGATGTTGGGAACTCAAAGGTACCTACGGTGTAAGTTATTGGTCTTGACAGGTGATTTATTTGCGTACGTGATGTAATAATATTGCTTTTCGTTTGATGTTATTAACTCGGACGAAAAAATGATGTATGTATTCAACTTGTTTTGTCCTTGCTTCAAGCTAATACATGTAATAATATTGTTTTAAACAATCAGCAGAGTTTATTATTTTATTTTCTTCTTATTGTATTTTCATAGACGTTAAACTACAAACTTAAATACATACTATATGTACACTTCTGCAGGTAATTATGCGAATTGAAATATGTTTTAAAAAACCATGCAAATTAAACCCTTACGAAAGTAAAATGATGCTATAATCTATAAGAGTATAAAACTATTATGTGATCTATTCTTACATGCACACTTAGTTGAGTGAAAGATATATATATATATATATATATATATATATATATATATATATATATATATATATATATATATATATATATATATATATATGCCTCATATCTCAACTTTGGATTCGTCTTGGGACAGCGAATTACTTTAAATAACAAACAAATAACAAATATAGTTTCCAATTTTTCAATTCGGTAATAATTAAAACAATCAATGGAGGAATCACACCACTCTAACATGTTGACTGACAATCAAATGCCTGTCTATTTATTTTTATTTGTTTGTATACATCTATTTATAGTACCATATATCAAGATACCTCATCATCTGCACAGAATTTGATTTTTCGGCACCTCCTTGGATCAGTGACAGCTACTTGCCTTGCGTCATCGTCTTCCCCGCAATAATAGCACTGGTTGGGATGATTTGCTATAATCAGACGCAGGAACGGTTACATACCAAAGATGTTTGAGTTAAAGCATTGCGACATATACGTAAGTGTAAGTATAGTTTTCATTGTTCCAAATTTTAGATTCGCCTCCAGCCTGTGTACTACTAAATAAATTAAAACTCATTTGCAGGCGGCATTGCATTTTCATCTATGTTCGAAGGTCGATTAGAAGGTCAAGATGTCTCCTTCTTGATAGATTGTATTAGCCTGTCTGCTCAGTAGACTGTGTAAAATAACATGAATAAACTAAATTTCTGTATTGCAGATTTGACAAATGCAATGAATGCACAAATACATTATAGTGAGGATGCCATTTATAAAGCGATACAGATGCAAGGATTCGTATAGTATTTTAAACCTTTATTATTGACTAACATTCCTAAAACTCAACCCCGCATTACGTCAAACACATGACCAATCTTTAAACAAGATCTCAATATTTCTGACCTTCGGAAATTTTCCTACATCATGACGTATCAACCTCTTTTAAAGATGAATGTTCCCAATATCTGTTTGAATTAGCATCCAACAAAAATGACGGAATAACCCGCCGTTCCACTTTTCCACTGAGGCTATATGTGGAGGGACTCATTCTACATTTCTTTATTAAGGTGATTCTGCTGCTTAGGATGTCACATACTTATGCTGAAGTAAAACTTAATCAAAACATTTCATATTTGGAAAAGTTCAATATTGTCTATATATTAAACTGTGAGAAGTTGAAAGCAAACTAGATATTTCATAGGAGCAAAGCAGGGGCCTGCTTGTTATTGGTCTAGGAGCCCATTTTATACAATCACTTTGATTTTGCTGACTTAGTTCCTTGGTTGCCATAATATGATTGCTTAAATTTCGGATTGGAATTTGTTTTTTTTTTGTTTTTTTATTTTTTTACAATAATGTATCAGTAGATTATGCACAAATTCAATTTCGCTTTTAAAAGCTCTTTTTTTTCAAGCAGACAGCAATGTCATTAACAAAATAACCAATGGCAAATTTACAGCGATTGATGCAAATAAACGCTTACACATAACTGATTTGATTCCGCAGAGATTAGCATTACATTCCATTGTCGTTGCGGATTCCGTCGTATTGCAGCAAGCTGAACAAATTATGTGATCTGTTACCGCCCTCTTGCCAATGTGGTCCGCCCATGCATTGCACACCTTTTAAAAGATGTAAAACTGGCTGTTTAAAACTCATACTCATGACATTTGGTAAGCATGTTATGCTTGGTACGTGGTAGAAAGCTAGTATATTTAACAACGGTTTATAAAGGCCTTATATTAAATGTGGAATTGTCAATGCAGCTGCTTATAACCGAAAAATTACAAGCGATGTGAAGTTTTCAATATTTTGTAAATCTTTTAAAAAGGAGTTTATGTGTTCACCTGTTTTCTATAAGAAAGCGAGACACATTTGTTTTTCTCTCTCCGGTGAACATAATAATTATTTTACTGTCGGTACATTTTTCAGAACTGCAACAACTTTTGGGTTTAATTCTTAATTTGAAGATGATCCCATTTTCCACTTTTTATTTTTTTCCAAGACTAGGTTACTTTGTAATGTTTTGTTAAAACCTGTTCGTATAAATATTTTTAAAATCTGTTAGTACTCTCTGTATCTATGAGTGTAAACTGGTCAGCATGTAACGGATATTTGGCACCACGCAATATACAAGCTTATCTTTATTTTAAGAATCGCTGTTTTTAAATCACCCATTAACTGCCAAGAGTTAGTATGGCCAATGTCAATTTCTCACCATTGTCGATCTGCAACCACCATTGAAAACAACCTGCATCTGTGGTGTGAGTACTGAATCCATGTAGCATTCCTGTAAAATAGTATAATGTGGTTTTCAAATATGATTTGTGTTTATGTCTTTGCAATATTTTCTTCATGTTTCCTTTTCTTTTACGCATACATGTCCACAATTCCCAACAATAATGTGAATCTAAATGACTAGTAGACTATGATATCCTATAGCCTGGGTGAAACATATTTCACCTTGTAATGTATGAAAGTGCTATGACGAATCTAGCGTTGAAGACGAAGCCCCGTTAATCCTCTTTTTAGCCTTGTAAATTAAAGTTTGAGTGCGGAAGGAAATATTTTGGAACTGTACGCTGTTCTTGACTGGTTCATTTTGAACTACTTTCTTTTTTGTTCAAAACACACTTTCATAACCGAATGAGGGACTGCGAGTTACTGTCTTCGTTCATCTGCATAACAAACTTACAAAATAAATGAAATATATATCGCCCAAATACTGAAATGATGCGATGCAGCGACGACATAAAGAAAAAGTACGTGCAGTATAAATCACGCTGATAACATTCTTATGTGATAAAAGCAGTGTAGAAATCTCAATTGCTAGTGCTGACCACCCACACAGAATAACGATATGGTATATCTCTATCTATGTTCATTATAATTAAAATTTAAAACTTTCTGTCTATTTTAGAACTAGTAATATGTAAGCTACGTACTTCATCATGTGAACATGCTTGGGTCTGTCTGCAGTCTTCAATACTTAAAGCGTTCCTACAAATTCGACATTCCAACAGGTGTGGTGTACCTGCATATATTTAGATGAAAAAGCGCATATATAAAGTGTATACAAGTTTCGTTTACAGGGAACACCGTAATAGTCAAACATTGCATTTGCCTATAGTGCATGGTAATCTGTTATTACAGTATCATCATAATCGTATAGAAAACTGGTTGATCGCTTGATTTCAGACTTTCACTTGAATGGAAACAGAGCAAATGGAGAAATCATATTTTCTGAGGAATAATTTAGCAAATGGATGTTAGATTCTTGATAACTTAAGTACTGTTAAATAAATTGTGAAATTGAAACTGATGACAGATATACGTTTACTCTTGCAGTGCATCCTTGTGAATCTTTTTCAAAGTTATTTGATGTTTGATATGTTGGACTACGTCTTGTATCATTTTTAATTAAACAGTGTCATAAATGTTCGATCTCGACATTTCAAATGTTTCTGAACCTCTAATCATTACAGTCACATTCTAAGGCGTACAAATGAATTAATTTACTATAAACAATATGAATAGTCTTGAACATTGAAAATGTGTTTTTTGGAAAGATTTTTGATACAGGTAGTTTGCATTTTCATGATATAACAATGTAGAATAAATTAAAACAATACATTAGTTTGTTTAGCTGAAGTAATTATTAGACCACAACTTGTCAATATTTACTAATGAGGAAATATGATACATACAAAAATACTTATATAACTGATACATCGAAAACAGGTGAAAAAATTTAAAATCATATCAATATGCAAAGGTACTGGACAGTATTAGTGCATTGAAAAGAGAAACAAATATTGCCGATTCTATTCCTATGCCAGAGAATTTGCAAATGATTTCCGATACCAACTGTAGATACAGTGAATACCATAGCATTCCACCAGATGCTTACTGTAAATATACCAAACCTAACGTAGGTAATATTTTTGATGAATTTATTATAAGGTTCTTTGTGATTATTTAACATTCAATCATTTAATGCATAAAATGAATTTGATGAAGTACAATTTCTGTTCTGTTCCTTTCCTGTTTTTATAGGGCTGCATGTATTCTATTTTATTCAACCTTTTGGATTATGAATATATGAAACAGGTGTAAAATGTGTCCATATTTTAGTTTTCTCAAAACAGAAACACAGAACAAAATATGCGAAACAATATTTAGTTTATGTATGTACTTTGTGCCTAATATGTTGCTTTTATAAGTATTGTGCCGATTCAAATTTGCGTGATTTTCCTAGTTTCGTTTGATATTGTGCACACTTATCGAGACTTAAAAGAGTTTTCATACAATTATTTATAAAGGGTGTATTTGGAATGGAAGAATTATAAAAGTATAACAATTTGTAACATATTCAGGCAAAACTAATTTATTTAACAGACAGCAAATATAATATAGTAAATAATCTCTTTTCCTCTTCTTCCTGTCTCTATTAATCTTCATATTTTTCTATTTCTTTGAATTGACTAATTCCAAGGTCATTATTGTTGCTTTTCAGATCAATATCCCCATCTTTAGATAGCTAATATACTATTTTTGAGAAATCAAGAATTTTAAGTATATGTATGTTTGACGTCCTATACTATAAACATAACTGGAATGGGTTTGCGTTTGAATTTTGTTTTTTTTATGTACATGTCATATATCTATATCTATCTATATATCTATATATATATATATATATATATATATATATATATATATATATATATATATATATATATATATATATATATATTACTTCATTGTTATTTTGATCTTAATTATACATAATCATTATGAAAAGGCACATGCAACATGTGTAATTTCTCAATATTGGTTATGATATTGTTTCAATTCTTGAATCCAGCCATGTGGAAAAAAATGGGCAAATAAAAGCGCATGGACGTTGTAAAATCGATTTAAAAAATAACATCTCACTCAGGTATGCAGACACCCTATACCATGTATACATATAATAGCTCCAGATATAATTCGCCTTTATTAATTAATCAATAGTTTGGTAACTGCAAGGAACTACAAATAGCTGTTTCTACTTACAAGGGCTGTAATAGTCTAAAATGTTTGTAATCTGTCTTATAATGATTTTATTTGCGCCTTTCTCAACTTTGATGATGAAGATAATCCTTCTATTAGGTCGAGTTAGCTTAGAAATCAGGCATCTAATTGTAAAAGTATATACAAATTGTTGTGTGTGAGATTCCGAATGTTGCTTTAAAAGCTTAAATTTTCTGGGAGAAAGTAATTAAATAATACAGTTTCTTAATGCATCCTCTTATATGATACTCCCGCAATGAACATTTATCACTTTTCATACTTACTTTGAGACACAACTGTTATAAAGGCACTTGCAAGAAAAATACCTTAAAAAGAACAATACACATACACAATAAAGATATATATATTAGACCCTACAGATATACATACTTATATCTATACATACAGGCAATTATCTATATACTAACATGTATGTAAGTATGTATGTATGCATGCATGCATATATATATGTATGTATGTATGTATGTATGTATGTATGTATGTATGTATGTATGTATGCATGTATGTATGCAGAAAAAGACAGAGATACAAATAAATATGGAGAGATTGGAAGATACAGAGTGATGCTGAAGCAGCAGTATATTGTGTTGCAATTTGAAATTACATATGTATGTCTGTAAATAGACAGATGGATATATATATATATATATATATATATATATATATATATATATATATATATATAGTTGGTTAGATAGATAGATATATAAATATATATAAATATATATAGATACATTAATATATAAATAGATAGATAGACAGATGGTAGATAGAGAGATCTATTATTTCGAGATTAATATTATACTTCAGTTAGAATATTTCTCAAATCAAATGTTCGTCGCTATTCATCTAGTTTGTTTTGACAATGGGAATGCTTTAAGCTACAATATAAAATGACACACAGCTTATGTGTTTAGAGGCAGTATAGTTAACATAAATATTTTGAGCCATTTATGTCTGACCCAAATAAGTTAAGCATAAAACATATTTAATTACTTGTAACTTGGTAGGTTTGTATGTAATTACCCAATGTTAGGCACTCTTGACATGCAAACACGTGCAACATATAAAACTGAACATAAACTCTTTCTGATACTGATTGCCGTCTGTTCGAAATATACATGGGCGGAAACAATGTAAGGAATATTTGGAACGATAATATCATACAGGATACGTTAAAGAAATATTCACCCCAATGAAATCAAAAAATTAGTCAGCGCTAATTGATAGATTCCATAATACTCTACCTACATAACTCTGACTAAAGGGTGACAAAAGCAATACAAATAGAAGTATTGATTCATCTATTATTTTACCTGACAAATGATACAATTGGAACGCTTGTCGTTTGAAATTGGCGAAACAGTCCCAAAATACACAGAAGAGTTACAGAGAGTTCTATTATAAATCACTTAATATAAAACAATTTTAATAATATTTGTATGATTCAGCGCAGAACAAATTATAAATACGTATTATATACCATCTAATGTTATAAACCTTAATCTCAAAGATAGCCGTTTTATAAAATAGTATTTGCAAATATTAAATACAAATATGAAAGCATGCTAATTATTGCAGCCATATAATTAACGGAATGATTTGTCCACATTACGTATTGTCGAGTGTGCCTTATATATTTTCCTAAAATGTGATTCGTATATAGAAATTTCTTATTCATATTTGAAGGTTGGTTATTTCTCATCAGCTTGTGTAAATCTTGTATAGAGAGCATACAAACATTCTAGCTATATACACATATTTTTCGAATGACCAAATGGTAGAAAAACAGAAGACAAACACACTATTTTCTACTTGTAATAGGGCTATATATAAGCAAACCCTCTCTTCCCGACATTATATTGTAAAATAATTTAATTTTGTCTAGCGAGATTTAGTTACATTGAATTAAACATGGATACTTAAGTATTTTTCAACTTTCATTTAAGTTTTACAATACTCATAGTACTAAAAGGTATCATGCTGAGTAATTTTAAGATACCATCCTTTATAAAGACAGAAAGAATATATTGTTCAAATATTCCGAACAAAAAGTGAAAATAATGAGAGCATAGGTCCATGTTTCATATTTTCATACCGAACCACTGTTTCGAAAACCAAATCAATTTCGCTAACTAAGAAAATAAAATATGCGAATTTATCATAAAACGGGCGTCATTTCCAAAAATGTCGCATGAAAATAACGCAAAAGCTCTGTTTAAGTTGCAGAAGAAGAATCAATTAGAAGAATTAACAACCCATTAAAACACAGAAACAAAAAAAATGTAGAAACAACAAAACAAAAAAGCAAGGACAATTATAACAAACTGAATGTTAATGAAAACTTATCATCTGCAAGTTATCAACTACATATCTCATTATTAAGATACAACCATAAAACCCATTTCCATTACCTGAATGCATAACAAAGTACTCGGTGATGTTATGCAATCTAAAACATAATCGAAATACTGTTGACCCAGTCATTTTTAGCAAATATTAGTCAAAATGGATGAACTGTTTGTTAAGACATTTTAATAATTTATACAAATGCTTACACAGAACATGATCTGTTTTAAAGTTGAAATATGTAAATTATCACGGAATTGAATACATCCTTTTATTTAATAAACACATGTACTCGAGTTTCGATTTTTGTGTAAAGCGATATCCGAGGGTAATTCACGTATATTCTATAAAGATTTCGAAATAATGAGTTCGGTTCATCTTGTCATGCATATTACACGGGGTTAGATGTATTTTCAGCTTACAAGATTGATCCGTGTGCTGACCAGAATGATCAGAGTGGTCGGTGTGGTCGGACATGCCAGAGTGACCAAATTGATGAGAGTGGTCGGACTGACCAGAGTGACCAGAGTGATCAGAATTATCGGAGTGATCGTAGTAATTGATCGTATCAGCTGTGACACTGAACCATAGCAACCGTACAGCTGAGTAAAGTGTTGCTGGTCGACTAGCAGGTGATGGGCCGTTGCTGGCCGAGATTGGTGGCTGTTGATTGCTTGATTGTCCAACATGGAATACTGACTGCTTTACTGACCAGTGTGAATGGTAGCCAAGTGTACTGTTGACGGAGTGTGTAACTCCATACATGTAATCGTTTAGCAGTGGGCTAATCTTTAGGGTTTGTAATAACCAGTATATTTTAGGACAGTACATATATTTTGTATATATGTCCCTTTCTTTTCATCATTGTCACTATTGGAGTGAATACATTTTTACTATATGGGTAAAATACCCTATTTTCACTATTTAAGTCAAACACATCTTTCTTTCATTTTCATCATTTTCCCTATTTGAGGGAATATATTTTTACTATATGAGTAACCTGGCAGTTTTACTATTTCAGTAAAACACATCATTCTTTCGTTGTGTAATCACCGATAATCATTCACCCCTTGTACTTGTACTGTGTAAAGTCATTTATTTGTATGTTCGTTATTTAGTTGGTGCAAATTATGCTAAGTGATCATATATGTTGATATTATATACGCACACATTAATCTTAATTATTTTCTCATTCAATCCATCTATCATCAAACATTGCATTTGTATCACCATCCAAATTGTTCTGTTGTATATCAGAAGTCCTACCGGTTATGGTGTCACATATACATACCCTATAATTCAGCTATATCTTTGAAATTTGTTAAACAAAAATAAAGGAAAGTTAAATGAGATTAAAATATGAGGTAAACACGTGATTAAGTAATATAGCAGAATACAAACCCAGCATCATCCAGATAATAATGTTTTATATCTGAATATATCCGATATAGTTTCAACTGATATACAAAGCCTGATACTACCGGGGCGTTCTATTCCTTTAATAGAAGAGTCACCTTTACATACGTATGTATGTATGTATGTATGTATGTATGTATGTATGTATGTATGTATGTATGTCTGTCTGTCTGTCTGTCTGTCTGTCTGTATGTATGTATGTATGGATTGATTGATGGATTGATGGATGGATGGATGGATGGATGGATTGAATTTTTTTTCATGAATGCATTGATTTATTTGTCTTTGATTCTTTGTGTCGCTCCTCATCTAATGCTTACATTTGCCTATCAATATTTCCCCAAAAATAATACTTACAACAAACCGGTACGGGAATCGCCATTGGTTATCTTGAAAGAACAAAAATATAAAAAGAGCGTCAAATACAGCAAACAATCCTTTACAGCAATCAACCAAGCTAATACAATGCGTAACGTATATCTTTAAAGGAAAATTAAATATATCATATATATTAACATTTTTATATCTCCACATGTATATCTATATCAATATTTATCTTCCTCTTTCTCTTTCGATCTATCTATCTATCTATCTACCTACCTACCTGCCTGCCTACCTACCAACCTACTTACCTATCTCTCTCTCTCTCTCTCTCTCTATCTATCTATCTATCTATCTATCTATCTATCTATCTATCTATATATATATATATATATATATATATATATATATATATATATATAGTTAAGTTTTGTGCACTTTAAAACGGTAACAAGAAAACGGTGATGACAACAGGCTTGGTAAAATTTTGAAAACAATATTTTCCGCTAGAAGAGCAAGGCGTAAATGAGAAAAAGAACTTACGGTTCGACGAATCAAATTAAAAAATAATCCAAGAATAATCCAAGAATTAAAGAATAGCAGTCCTAATAATAAAACTTCGTAATGACACTGTGTTCGAATCCTGATGGAATTCAAAATGGAAGGCGATTATGTATTATGTTGTCAGGATTGTTCTGATATGTAAAACAGTTCTTTGCTGAATCACGGAAAATAATGTTCCAATCTGTCCTAGTCGAAGAATTAATTTACATCATACGTATTTCAAATGAAAAATAATCTATCGGAATCCAAATAATGTGAAGCAAACAAAATAATTATCCCCAAAAATTGATCACAACATAAAACACTTTGACTTCTCAAGTGTTATGGAAAGAATGACACTTCTTTCTCAATACATTAATAGTAAATCTAGCCACGGCGCAAGAAAGATGCACAAATGTGGGCCAGTCGTCTGGAAAAGCAATTGTTACATGTTATTTGTCACGTACTCCAAATATGGCACCGATTTCACTTTATAAGACCGCTCCGGTGGCCTAGTGGTTAATTCATCCGCCACGGATGAGGGAGGTCTTGGATTCGAACCCTGACCGTGTCATACCAAAGACTTACAAAAATGGTACTAAAAGTTACCTCGCTAGGCGCTCAGCATTTACAAGTTAGAGTTAGGTCTGGTCGGCCTGCGGATAATGTGACTTTGTGAGACATCATGCTACATATGTGGCTTGATGCCCAGTCCTAGAAATCACTATAAAATGCCACGCTGCAAACATCGTAGCAATATGACTAAAAATGTTAATGCTACGATAAAAATCCGTATCACAGACAGACAGTCACTTTATGAATTTTACTGTGAGAAAGAATAAAAAATGTTGTTTACTTTTTCAGCATGAGATACAAAGTTTCTATCATTGTGTGTTGAAGAACACAGTCAGTTGCATTACAATGGCATGTAATGGAATTGAAAAATAAAATAAAAATAACAAACATTTAAATTAATTCAAATATAAATTAAATCAAATATTTATAGAATATATATGCTAATATTTTTATGGGAAAAGTGGAAGGGTCAACGTTTAGCTTGTGTTGAACTTTTACCATATCACCGGGTACGCTTTGGCGATGATATGGAAATGAAGTGGCAACATGGAGGAGAAAGTCTGGATGATTTCATATCCGAGGCAAACTCCTTCCATCCCTCAATAAAAGTCACGACAGAAGTCTTCATCTCAAACAAGGTCTTCTTGGACACAACAACCAGACTGGTAGAACTACAACTCCACAGAAACGTCTACTCGAAACCGACCGACAAACACTCGTATCTCCAGCCAAGCAGCTGTAATCCAAAACACTACATTAGGAATATTCCATATAGCTAGGCACTGTGGATATGCATAATTTGCTCCGACTATGAACCAATCCTAAAAATGTCTGAAAAGCTATCTAAACATTTAATTTACAGAGGCTACGACAAAGACCTGATTACGAAAGCAATTCTAAGGGCCAAACCCAAAAATGCGTAAAATCATCTGGAAACACTGGCCCATCGTGGAATCGTCGGAGGCACGAAACTTAATCCTCCTTCACAATCCTGTAGTATCCTGAAAGAGACTAAATAACCTCAAAGACATTCTAGTCATGGAGAAGCTACTACCAATCACTAATCAAGACCACCTTAGTCAATCTGGCCCCTGTGGCGATAAAAGGTGCAAACCTGTCAACATATGATAGAGACCAGAACATTTTCTAACATAGAGACTAGATTACATCTAAACATTCATTGTCCAAGCAAACCGTGCAAAACGGAGAAAGTAATTATCTCATCACATGTAAGCTCTATAGACTTCAATATTTCGAACAAACTGAAAAGAAACACGTAAGGATCCACTTTCATAGATCTGATTGGATGGCAAAAAGCTCTACAGAAGTACGGTCGCAGAACACTGATCCCCTGGCCACACAGTCAGTAATATGACACTTATTGCAATTGCTCACAACCCCAACTGGAGTTCCTAAACCATGAAAGAAAAGGAATCTTACTGGATACGCCGCCTTAGAATATTGAAACCAAGTGGTTCAAACCAAGAAGACTCCAAAAAGACAACCATGCGCAAATAAAATTGTCTTTTGGAACCGACTCATTTTCTTTAAAATAATTCTCTAAATTTTCTTAATAGCCTATGACTAATATAACAAAGAAATATCAGGGATATAAGTTGGGCTTACATAAATTTACATATAATGCCAGTCGTCGTTATGGCTCTTCCATTTCTAGGTCAATACAATTTTTTACAGTATCAGGTACAAGTTGAAATAACCTAGTTAAAAATAATACATTTAAAAGTCTAATTCTGTAGAAACAGCAATATACGGTTTTGCAAACATAACCGTTTTTCTGTTTTATTTGTTTGTCTTGTCTATGCTTTTTATTTGCTTTTGAAACTCACTGAGTAAATAGTCGATATATGTCAGGCTAGTTAGATACTGTTCGTTGTCAGTTTATTGCATTTTACTTAATCATATATATATAAAGATTCTGTGATTCATGTTATGAAATGGTTGCTAACAGATTGGAAAATCTGTTTGTTGCATTCATTTGTTTGCACGTTTAACGCCATTGTATATACTTTATGTCCATATATTGTCCGAACTAAAATGTGTTCTGGTTTCGTTTCCGCATACAATGTAGCCCGAGACATTTGTATTTAAATATTGCTTATGTTAAATCTCTGGAATGTGTGTATGTCTGTGTGTGTGACGTGTGTGTGATTTCGATTTTTAACGTTGCTTGAAGAATTGGAGTGATGTGGCTACGATGTCAGCACTGTGACAGTTTATAATGATGTCCAGAACTGGATCATCTTGCCGCAGCATATTGCATCGTGTCGCACACAGTCACATTAACATCACGCGAGATTTGCCAGTGCTAACTTTAACCTCTTCATGCTGAGCGGCAAGGGAGGCAACTGTACGGATCATTTGTTAAAGTCTTTTGGTAAGACTCGACCAGGCCTTCGAACCCGCGACATGTTGCAGCACCGGTTAACGCTCTAACCACTGAGGCCACGTGAGCGGTGGCTACAAGAGCAAAGTGATTGCATTGAGACTGGCAATGTACTTATATACCTACATAAACAGTAACTTCGCAACACCGAATGTTTTGTCAGGAGTCTGTCCAATTTACAGTGGCAAATTTGTAGAGGGAAATCTATGTTGTTAGAAAGGACCAGAAAACCGAACTTATACATGGTGACATATCATGATATGATATTACATAACGTTTAGGTGTACACGTTTTAATTGATTTTAATACACTGTTCACAACACCAAAGGTACAATATCATCATAGCCTGTCAAAACCATGTGGTACATTTCCTTTTCGGCTAAAAGCACATGACATAATATATGTAATGATTCGATTGCTTTTATTTTTCTTCCTGTTTTATAACACCCATCAGTAAGGGTCTGGAAACGTTATCTAATGTTGCAATATCAGAAGGTCAAACCCCTCCCCATTTAGTCTTTCTCTCTCACTGATTTAGTTGGTAAGGAGGCAGAATAAGCGAACAATAGACACAGGGGTGGGTTATCTATAAAGGCCTCTATCTGTTTCTCTCTCTCTATCAATGTGACTCTCTCTTTATCTCTCTCTTTCTGTCTCTTGTTACATATATTTGATTTAATTCATATTTGATTTAATTTGTGTTTGTTTTCATATCAGTGTTTGTGGGTTTTGGAATCATTTTATTTTGTTTACCTGTCAATGAAAGGTATTTTGTTTACTAATAATTTGATGTTTCCCAGAAAATGCAGTTTTACCTGAGTTTTTCCTTAGATACCAAATAATATAAAAAAATGTTTCTATTTTTAACTTAGTTCATGACCTTGATTGAGGGTCAAGTAAACAACTTTGTTTTAGGAGTAAAATGATTGGTTTTTTTCAAGGACATACAGGAGCTATGTGACTTTTACATGTAAACATTATCATGTCATTGCGAAATACTTCGTATTAATAGTAACGTTTAGAGAGAGAGGTCTAAGAGTCCGTACTTTCAAACATTTGATGTCAAGTTGTTTTTCTACTGTTGTAACTAGTATTGATGTTTTTGAGTTATATGTTCATTTTTCTTCAGAATAATTTGACTCAAGAAGTATAATTCTTTTGCCTGGACATTCTATTATATTCATACATAATTTTTAAACAAGAAGATTTCTTGAAAATTGTATTTGGTTTTCCCAAACCGGAGTATACATTATTGTGTTTGTACAATGAACTGTACATGACAACACAGTACAGGCTACATCATATGTCATAGCCTTCTATTTTGGATCGAACTTGGAATCATTAGAACATTTAAATATTATGACTTCAAAAATTGTATTCGTGGATAATTCTTGTATTATTTTTGGATTTGATTCTGGAAAATATAAGTTCTCATATTTTTTCATTTTTACAGTATTTTTACAGGGAAATAAATTATTTGTTATATTATTTGTTATATGTTTTGAATCTTGTTGTTTTCACTCTTTGGAATATATTAACAACCTGTGTTAGGTAATAATGTCAATTTAATTATAACAGTTACTTAAAATCAATTGTAATGCATTTGACTGATTGTTGACTCCTCATTTCATTAAGTTTATATATGCCACTCTTTTAAATATGCCGCATTCACTGTTAAATTCTTTGACTATACTCTGTTTGTAGTGCTTTAATTTATTTATTTATGCCACAATTCATGTTTAAATCTTAATTGTGTTTTATATTTATCAAATTAATATGAATGAAAATATGAGATGAAAAATAAAAATGAAGCAACTTATCATACGCAAGGGAGATTGCGATGACTATAAATAAGTAAAGAATTTCATTTTGTGGCGGTCATACTGGAAAGGGCTGTGCAGAGTTCATATAGATCACTCATTCCGACAATATAGAGTTGCTTGCAGTCAATTCTAACTGCGTTTGAAATGCAGTATGCGTATTTGTATGTGATATAAAAAACGATATATATATATATATATATATATATATATATATATATATATATATATATATATATATATATATATATATATATATATATATATATATATATATATATTACTATATAATTAATATTAATATATAGTAATTACATCCGATTTTTGATAAACTAATCGTTCTAAACTTATTTCATTAAAAGGAAACACTGCAAGCGTCGTTTCCTTTTAGTGAAATATTGATACATCTCCTGATACATCTCGTGGTATAACTTGTTCCAGAAATTCATATTAGTGTCTTCGCCGTAAACTAGTCTCAACCGGGATCATCAAAAACCAACACGGGAATTCGTCTGAGTATAATTAACAAGGGTTTTACCAATGAATCACATTTCTCTTCCTTTTAAAACCCATGGTATCACATATAACTTTTTCCTGGAGCACAATATGAAATATAAAATACCGTTTATATTATATGTTTATAAAGAAACACAACAAAATAATATTTTTGAAGGACATTATAAGTTACCAATATAATATTTTGCTGCCATTAGTCCTTTTTTTCTAACTCTACATCTGACCTAATCTTTTTTGGTATACGAAATTATAAACAAAGCGTATTTAAATCGATGGTTATGTGTACGTAATTAGTAACATATATTTTAAATAATACTACTATAGAAAATAACCTCCACATATTTTTTTAAGAATCGCAAGTCCAATGTTCTCTGCAATCACGCATAAAAACCTGAATTGGATAACTGGTGCAAACGTTTCGTGATGACCTACGTACTTCCGTCATCAATAGGGTTTCCTTGTTCTAACCATTTTTGACACGTAAACCTACTCGAATAGCAATTTTGAACTTTTAAACTTTCTGATTTTATTTATTATTTCTTTGTGTAATCATTGTGTATATATACATTAAACATCATGCAGATTCCACCTAGTTCTTGTTTTCGTCTGGATTTTGAGGTATCATCTGGTCTCATTCTTGTGGCCTTGCAAAAGGAATCGGTAGATGTGAAAAGCCCTTGGCCTGTTTTATACCAGTTTCACATGATTGTTTGCCATCTTCTTTGATCCATTGCTGTTGCACATAACCATATTCACCGTGTGATTTGTAACCTATATATATTTCTCTATTGGAAGAGAAACACAACCTTGATACATTGGAATATCATGATGCGCAATACTCCAATATTAACAACATTTGCCATATGGTTATCTCCGCATAGTTTACGCGTGACTGATAAGGATAAATGTCACTGAATGGAGACAACGTCCAGGCTAAACCTCCTACACCCCCACATTCTTTGCATTCAATTATCAGTACACCTTAAAGGTGCTAAATATGACAATTAACCAAACTATAACTCTGGTAAAAAAATTCATGAAAGCAATAGTCTTGTTTCATTATAATTTACATTACACATAATACATTTAACATATATACGTACCGCTCAGTCCTACCTGTGTGTTTCTTATTCGTGCCACGCATTCAGTTAAGTAATGTTAAGATATTGTTGGAATTAGGCCTCGATCATTAGTTACACTATTCATATTGTTTCTAATATATGCAAATTTATGAGAACATATTCTATGCCAAATGAAGGAGAGGCTAAAATGTAATTTTATATAATAAATAACCTTAGTATTGCATATCTAAAAGCAATCATTCCGTTATGGTATTTCACATGAGTGAGGGCAAAATATTTGTCCATATTCAATAACGTTTTTATTACATACCTGAAAGCAACCATGTCAATGGTTATTTTGTGTTATTGGAATAATACAAAAGACTATACAAATCAATTCAATTGTGTATTGAACATTTCACATGTGGTCAATTCTATGAATGAAACAAGGATCTCTACTGCTATGTGATTATTATCAACAGGCAGTGAAGTAAATTAAGTTTGGAAAAGTGACTACGCTAATATCTATCTTAAGAAATGCAAGAGACTATTATCATTCTTAAAATGTTACTGAGATTAATCCTCCTACGTATAGGTTGGGAAAAAACAAAATACGTTCAGGTCATTACGACATTAGACTCATCTTGTTGACGTATGTAAAATCGTATAATTACTACTGTTTCTAACGAATCATACTATAAAAATATAATATAATTGTGTCGCCTTATTTAAATGTGTTACCTGTTTATTTCTGGTTTCTTTTGTGCAACAATCTTTAGTGACTTTATGGTTTTGTAATATTAATCGGTAGATTCCGAAATGGCGTCGGCTGGGTTCACACCAGTTTTGCACTGATGTTTCCAAATTTTTCATTCAAATCCATTAATTCTATAACCCAACTTTCTTGCATCGTCAATCGGGGTCCTTTGTGATAACAATATCTACCGCACCTAAGAGTAGCAACTTTCATCCTCGTTCAATACATCTGCTTTTATTTATAATTTTTAGATCATTATATTAACTGTTTTTCTGCGTTATTTTCTGGTTCATTGCGTAATCATCTTCCGTGACTTTGTGAACTTTTCACCTTGAAACATAAATCGGTTGATTGCGGGAAAGGTTCTGCTCTTTTCGGAACGGTTTTACAGTTATTTAATGTTTATTTTATCATATCTATTATTTCCCGGACCAGCACATTTTTCTTAAATCCATTGCACGCACATATAATGATACTGGCTGCATGATTTGTAACCTTGTACATATTGCTCTGTTTATGACAAACAGAAAATCAAATCGATCTATGATGCAACACAATGCAAAATAAAGCAATATTGGCAACATCTGAGAGCGAAATAATTTGCCCACAGAAGACAAAATTTCGTTCTTGATAATATTTTCTATATAAATATATGTATGATACAAACAGATAATAATGGATTTAATTGGTGATGTCAGAAATGTTTTATTACAAAATAGTTTTGATTTTCGAAGAGCAATTAGGAAATCTAAATATGTAAACCTATTAAAGTCATATAAAGAATAAATATAATAAGCAGACCTGTAAATTCAAAAATATCGAAACATCGAATGACGCTTGATATCTTGACGATTCTAATTTTTGTTATTTTAGTGGTTCATTAATCATCATCATTTTCTTCAAACATGTGACCTTTATCGTGCAATATGAAGCAAAAGACCTAGGAATGTCTGTCTTTTATTGAACGTTATGGTTTGTTTAAATAATTAGAGTTGTTATATTTATTTGGCTTTATGCTCTTGATATTCGAAATTTAGAGTCTTATGGAAAATAACTTAATACATGGACTTTATTCTTCCCGAACATTTTACAGACCCCATATAAACGTATCTACTAGAGTATTTCTGACGTCAAATATTTAGAATCTGACGATGTAGGACGTTAATTTTAAATTCGGCAATAAGTTTCCATATGGTTATCTTCACATCCGCAGCGCGTGACTGAAAAGGATCTGGATTACACCTTAAAATGTTAAATAAAACAATGAACTAAATTATAAATCTAGTCAAAAGCTTTATTAGAGCAGGTTTGCTCACACCTGTGACTCAGCTACTCGTGTTATACATTCCACTGAGTAATGCTAACATGTTGTTGATGTTAGCATGATACATTTAATTTATATCCATTATTTTGTGCTCGCAACAAGAAAAAGATATGCAGATAAGCAAGACACAGCATGAATCGAATATTGATGTTATAGGTAAAGTCATCCAAACTCTACTGCCTCTAGGAAAACGAAACTTATAAAATAATACCGGCACGTTTATCAATACCTATAACATGCAACTTACTTTGTATGTCTATTGCTTTGGGTGCCAATATGAATATGCTATTAGGTACTATTATTACTATTATACTGTTTCATCATCGTAGTTTTGTTTTCGATTGTTTTCTTGTTTCTTTTGCGTAATCGTTTTTCTTGACTTTGTTGCCTTGAAAACGGAATCAGTACATTCCGAAAGTTATTCGGCCGGATTCACAATAGTTCCTTCTCAGTTTTTCTTTCATATGAATATTTCAATGACCTACACGATCTTTCGTGATCCTGTGCTCTTGTATTTTGTGTTATTTCTTGTGTGATTTGCATTATGCATATATTTTTATGCTTAAAGACAAAGATAAAAATAAAGTGATATATGAAGCGGCATGATGCATAATAATGCCATATTGATAAAATATTCAAGCGCTTACTATATGCAAACTGCAGACACATATCTGTACCGGCAAGATATATTGTGCAAGGAGTGTTCCTTCTCTTGATAAAATGTTTTTTGATAGACGACCACATAAGGATTTATTTATTTCGTCACGTGGAAAACAGGTTTCGCCGATTACAATAATGATCAAGCCGTGTATGCATACCAAAGAAGGAATTAGTGAAGACCAAACCAACCTCAGATGGTGTTTTAATATATTAATTAAGAACATCTTCCCCATGTTTCATTAGAGAATTTCTATCATGTTTGAATGAGCAAGTTCAGATTTTAATATTATTTGCGCTCTTGACCAATCGTGTAAGCTTAGAATTTTCCTTGAAAGTTCTTATCCAGGAATATACTAGAATTCAATTATTAGCGCTACTTTAAGATTTAATTTAATATTTGGAATTATTATATTCATTTTGCTACGTCCTTGTACTACAAGTTCCAAAGTTATAAAGTTATATGGAAACTGCGATATTAATTTTACATTCCTATCGTTAGTTTGCTAGCTATTTTCAATACAAAATAAGCCATGTTGAAAGAAACTGTTAAGGTACTTACATGAGTTTGACTTCAATTTACCAGAGTCTAATGAGAAACTGATTCCTCGTGTATGTATCATGCCAATCTGACGTTCAGCGATACGTGTCCATGTGGTTATATTCACATAGGTAGGTCCTGACTGATAAGCATTATGTTTGGCTAGTTGAAAACTAGTAAACCTCCACTATCCGTGAATCCGAGTCTTGTTTCATTATAATTTACATTACACATAATACATTTAACATATATACGTACCGCTCATGTGCAACAAGTTGTTAGAGCGTCCGCACGGATGCGGGATGTAGTGGGTTTGAACAAAAGTTGTATGAAATATTTCTGACAGCTGCATCGCTAGTTGGTCAGCATTAAGAAGTTAGTTTTAGAGCTAAACTGCCACACTGCAGACATCATAGCAATATCACACACGCATACACACACACACACACACACACACACACACACACACGCACACACACACACACGCACACATACACACACGTGTATTCATATACTTGTGGTGACCTTGCCATATGACTACATTTCGAGGACCACAAGAAGGAATGAAAGTATATGTTTGAAATTTGAAAGTAATCTTAACTGTAAGCCAGCAATATCTGTATCACTTCATTTTTGCCGTATACGTCTTTAAACGTTATGTGGACTACTCTTACTTTACCATCGTTGTGAGGACGTCATTGCGAGGACTAATTGCGCACAATCAAAGACTACCATCAACCTGAGAACCTGAATATTTTTTTTTATTTCACCTGTCCTACAAAAACATTAGAAGATATGTATTTGAAAGCTTAGGAACTAATTTGTCTGCAATTAAAACTATATACAGACATATACATGAGCTTAAATGTTCAAATCTTATTAAAATATGTTTATGTTATTTTGCCAAAAACAAAGCCTCGGGCACTGTTTTGTAATTTTGTAACCTCTTTTATTGACATAGTCAACAATTACCGTCCAGTTGGTAAATATGAAATAGTATTATAGCAAAAATATGCATCAGGTTTTGATCACAAAATGGTAGCTGTTTTTCCCCTGGAATTATGTACAAGCAATATTATTTTGTTTTCTCTTTTCATTATTAAAGAATTGCCTATATCAGTGTCACGATACTCGTGTGATGCGAAACGTCAATATGAGGGTAAACTTACCTGCGTGAAGAGAATTGTCTGTCTCAGTGTAAAGATTACTACGTGCAGATAATTTTCTATCTCAGCATAAAGGTAAATGTGTGAAGGTAATTTCCTATATTAGTGTAACCATAAGTATGTGAAGAGAATTTTCTATCCCACTGTACTAATAACTGTGCGAAGAGAATTATCATAATTTATAATTCTATATATTGAGGCAGAAGTGTGTATTTTATTATTTTATGTCATTAATGTTCATTGATGAGTGAAATACAGTCATCAGTTTGCAATCATTGTGTTATTCTCATTCTATAAAAATATAGCCAAATAGTCAGCCTTGAACCAGGAATACCTGTTCGAGTTTTGTTTACTCTGAGCAATGAAGCTACCCTGATTACTGTTCATGCCGAGTTGTTCTATTATATGACAAGTAGTAAGTAACTTTCTGATTGGTTAGTTAGCTACTTGTCTGTATAAACAACATAGCATGAACAGCACATTAGTGGTAGTCATGGGATGGAATAAAGAAAAGTGCCTGATGGTTGTTTTGCTTCAAGGAAAATCTTAACTGACCTTTGTCCCATATGATAAAGCAAAGAGATTCATAGTCAAGTTGATATAACATTTTTGTTTATACGCACTATGTATATTTCTCTGAAGTGTATGTTGATGTATTTTAGTACGTTTAATATGTTATCAACCTGTATATTCTTTTCTAAGTCTATCATTCTGTCCATGCGCTTGTCTGCCTGCCTGTATGTCTGCTCTCTACGTTTACTCTACCGACCGATTGTCTTGTGTTTAGGATATTTTGGTCCACCAGCTCTCTAGAAAGGTAATTAATAAATATATGTGGCAGTAAATCATTCGTATAGAACGTACTGTAGATATAATTAATGTATACATGCTGATCAATAATGAACTGATGACGCTATTGTTATTTATATATGTAGCATATTTATTTGTGTTGTATTTGCAGGGCGTAATAATGCCGGATAAATGTATTTATCTATATTTACCAACCTCGTGCACAATTAACCCAATTTTATTTTACAAATAATGTACTTGTATATTCTATTCTGTGAGTAGAAGGCAAGTGCTCTGTCATAAAGATAGCCTTGTGAAGATAATTGTATATTTAAGTGTGAAGATAACCATGTGAGGAGAAGAGTCTGTCTGAGTGTGATGATATTGCAATACCAAAATGGAACATTTTCAAAACTAAAATAAAAATATTTATTCTCTATGAATATCGCACACATTTCTTTTCAAAAAGAGTAATTTTGCAGATGCTATTAGGAACTATAACAATATTAAATTCATGCATGTTATTGTGCATTGGATTAATCTTAGGCATGTTTCAGGATGCTATTGCTTGAGTACACCTCATTGGGAATTGATTGATCAGTAATGAGTTCCCTTTGATTACTATGACAAGCTGAACTGGACGGGATTGATGATTGGGCTTTGATAAGCGAAGTGGCCAAGGATTGAATTGTTGTAGAAGAGGTTTTTGTACTTGTTCAATTATTTGTCATAAGTTGACTTTTGTCGGGGATATTTATAGGAAGAGGAGAGGGAAATGTTTAACTTTTCCAACTCTGCAGGGAGTGTACCTTTAATGGCGTTAGGAAACATTTGTAACTTAATTCGTTAATTAATGGTTTGGATTTGTTTCCCATTCGAAATCTTTTGGTTTATGAATGACTTGCAGAGCAAAATCAGATAGTCCAGCTTTTACAGGAGGTGAAAAGGTTTTGACTCTGGGGTGGACGAAACCATCGTAAAGGTTGTCCAAGTTACCTGTATGTGACAGCCAATGTTAAACACGTAGCCAAGTTTTTAAAGAGACGGTTTTGCTAATGAGAAAAATGGACCAAGCCTCAAAGCAAGAAAGTCTAAAGTTTATAGAATTTATTTTTATATCGGTCTTAAGATAAGAGTGTGATTTATTTGTCTTAAATGACATATGAATAATTTATGCTAAGAATCGATCAATTTTAGTTTTGTTAATATGCTTTTGATAAGAGTCAATACAATACGGCCGGATAAACACAACACAACACATTATTATTATTATTATTATTATTATTATTATTATTATTATTATTATTATTATTGTTATATATTAGACGACAGCACACTATATTCGTGGATGGTAAGGGGCCTCATTTTCTTCTCTCAAAAGCTCACCACTTTTCATGATCTTTATGCTCTGACATGTCATCAATATCCAAGGACGCTTCTTGCTTTGGAACAACTGATCTATTTCTTTGGAACAGCTGACCTCATTAATGCATGCGTCGTATTATCTCGAATGTCCAATGTGCTTTAGCTCTGACCTCGAACAAACTTTTTGTGCTAAGAAATACTCCAGACATTATATATTAAATTCATAAGTCGACTTTGATTTGAAAAATCAACGTCAAATTTTATTTGTATTCCTATTTAATTGTTACTTTTTAACATTGCGTTATATTTTAATGCCTTGTTGTGATGCAGCCCTAAATGTAGCACTAACTTTATCATTTAATGAGGTCTACTTGTTGTGTAGTACAATGTAAGACAATTATCCATCATATTCGTTTAAAATTTTGCAATTTTTTTTTGTTGTGTGGGTGACGTACAGTTTTTTATTCTCCCAAGTACTCTGCGCATTTGCAATAACATAAAAACTGTATTTCAGCCACTTTAATGATTTCAGTGAATAATGGAATAATTGCTTTTCTTTGCAAAAGCAGGAATTTAATTGGCAAAATTATATACATATATAAACTTAAATTAGTTTGAACTGCTGATGAGCTACATGATGACCTAGTCTTCTACATTATCAAGGTTTGGCCTACTTATAATCCCTTACTATTACAACGAATTTAGCCGTCTTTTACTAACATTCTCGATCCTTCCTGAAAGGAAAGACATTATTTAGTGACACCGCTTAATCTACATCATACAAATAACTGATTTCGGTCCTTCTGTTGATATCAAGGTATTAATATTCGGCTTATAGGACGTTTTTCTCTGACTACACGTTTTGTTTCAACCTTTAGTAATTGTATCTTAGCTTCAAGAATGTTTTGATGCTACTACTGCTAATACATTTGCTGTTTCTACTGCTACTAAGACTTTCGTGACTACTACTGCTCCTACCCGTTTGAATGTTCAATTGGAACGATCTATACCATGAACATTTACATATTAAAAGATGTTTAAATAAATAATCAGTTGCTTCTGTACTTGTTTTGGTCGGATTAAAATTCAGTTTTTAGTATATGGTAGATTATAAATAGTGACTTGTATGATTGCTGGAGGAAGAGTCACTAAAGGGGATAAACAATGAACCACGGAAATTATTCAGACAGAAGGAATATAAAATGACACGTACCCAAAAATAAGGTTCAGTGCTTAGAAATGGAAATGGTGTGCTTGGAATTGGTGTTCACCTATATTTGTTTGATCGCGCCTTCCAGTGCGAAACACACGCGTTGGATAATTCTATCTTATCAAACACGTGACCTTTACCTTGACTCTTGGACCATTTAGACATTTTACTGCGAGCACAGTGCACATAAAAAGCAACAACTTCCCGTTTGCCATTGTTACTTGATAATGGTTTTCGCAAAAAGCAAGACAAACATTAATGTATCCCGCAAAAATGTCAGATATTTGTAATACATTTGGAGTAAACGTACTCTTGTCTTCAACATTCGTTTTTCTTATTATTATTTCAGATGGGCGAAATAAAATTATAGGGCCATGTTGAATTGAGAGTTATTTCATTATCTATTTGTCTTTCTGGATTAATCTCATGGATAAGATGGGACTTTATTTTTGACCTGTTCATGTTTGTATGGTAACACAAACTATCAAATTGACTCTTGTCGAACACTGTTACTCACTTTATCGTCGCCTTCCATCCACTTGTCTTTGGAAGATGAAATATTTTGAAAACACCCTTTGGAAACATGCGCGGAGGAATGGTTTAGTAAACCAAACATTCCCCGTTCATCTTAATGTTTGGAAAAGTTTCGTTTTGTGAACGGTACATTAATATCCTCAATACTCCATTCTGCATAACACACAATTTCCCATTTAGAAATTAAATAAGTTTTCATTATGTTTCAATGTCGAATAGGAAAATTTCAACGTCGGTCGTACACTTATGCCAATATTATCCTACATTCCTGCATCCAGAAGGCGTTGCTTTGATGAAACAATGTTTTCCAATAAACATACTTGAATCAAGAGTGGAACACTTAAAGGTAGCAACGAACACAAACACTAGGCGTTGTGATTTATAGACTGAAATAACTAGAAGAACGCAATGAAAACTACTGGTAGTGTCTGTTCACCTGATTAGATTAGATATACATATTATATGGATAAAATATATAGATATATAAGATATATAGATAGATAGGTGTCATTCTGTTTAAGTGCCATACGAGTGTAGATAAAGTAAATAAAATTAAATATTATTTGAAAAGAAAATCAAGTCTGGAAGCGGTATAAAACATCCGATGGAAATTTCGCCATAATAACTGAGAAATTGGCTAAGGAGTATTTTCGACAATAATACACATCGGACCAATTGCATCGCTCGGTAATTTCCGGAATTTGTAGATCGCCTGATGTCATATTTTGAACGTACAGATTACTTCCGTTTCTATCGAAACATAAACAAAAAACTTGTTCCGTTTCATATTAGCTAGTTTGAAAAGTGTTATCATCACAATCATGCCAAGAGGAGATCTTGGAGGTACAAGCAAGGGCAGCGGGGTCAGGTGTTTTACGGCAGATTGTTGGAATTCAAATGCTGATGGGTTTTACATGCATTCCTTTCCGAAAGACCAAGCACTTCGTCGCAGGTGGACAGATTTTGTAACAATCAAAATAGCAAACTGGGATGGTCCAACTGAGTTTTGTGCTCTCTACTCCTTTCATTTCACACCATAATGCTTCCAATTTAGGTACATATTTGATGTTGAACATATGGGTAGGGCACCAAAGAAAATCAAACTCAGTGATGATGCTGTCTCGTCTTTCCACTGAGTGAAGGCAACTGGCAACCAAGCCAAGGTAACTGCAAATGTATCAGAAACTTCAACACCAAAGCATCAACTGTGTAGGCTAGAAATGTTGTCACCATCAGAGGAAGTAACTTGTCAAGTGTCACCGCCAAAAAAAATAAGAAGGGCTATTCAAAGAGAGAAGTTGCAAGGGTGAGTTTTTAATGACATGTACCATATTATATGTAAGATATTCAACAGACCAGTCACCCCAACATTTTTATGTGTACCCTGTAGAACGTTCTTTCATAGTTTTCAAAACAAATGTAGTAAATATCTAATCAATCAAAAACTGAGATATAAACAGTTGATAAATATTGTCACAATTTTCACTTTGCCTTCAACTTTGTTTGACCATGTGAATAGAAATATCTTTCTGCTGGTAGATTTAGAAGGCTTACATATATTTTTCAATGTCGGACAAATGTGTGAACCAGATTATATATAGATATTTACAAACATGATGAGGTTTGTTCCCATCCGCAATTAATACAAATATGAATAACAAAATGTAGTAGGAATTTTACAATATCGTGTTATGATTTTTTCAGTGGTGGTGGTTTTGTGATGTTCAAAAAAAGTTTTCAGCCATATCTTTGCAACAATCATTTAAGTCCATCAGGTTTGTTCAATTAGTAGATCTATTTCTTATTGATCAATGATATTTGGTATGCAAAAGCATGATATAGAGTACATGTCATATAGCTATAGGTATGTGACTTTGACTTTACTGTATTGGTCTAGTAATTTATTTAATTTAGATGCATTTTTGTTAGTGTACACTTTAATTTTCATGCAAGATAGCATAAAACCAAGCTTTGATGAATATATTTTATAACTTATAGGATCTAAAGTATTTGAAAAGCTTGAAGAGATTGTGGCAGCAGACAAATGAGAAAATATGTACCGAGTCTGTCATCTGGACAATAGGCTTCAGCATTGGAGGGATACCACTCCGTGGTCAATTATTTTGCACCAAAGATGATTGGTCTCCTATCATGGAATGCTTTCAGGGTAAATATTGTAGTATTGCACACACAAAAATACTGATTCAGGTTTTTTCAGCCTTTTATTTATAGTCCAGTATATTCATCTTCAAATTAAATCATAGCTATCAAGATCTGATCTTTTGATATCAGTTTTTAATGGAATGTTTGCAAATAAAGTATCAATAAAAAATAAATTATCCGTATTCTGATAGAATTATATGCTGTATTATGCATCTGTATATACTTTGAAATAGGCTTTAGCTAGCTGCATTGTATTTTAATGAAAAAAGCCAAAGAAAGAAAACATGCACTAAGGATGTGAGAGCCAGATATAAAAGTGTATCCAAAGTACAAGAAAGGAGAATACACTGTCAGGAAAATCCTTGTTGGCTCAACATGTGGCGAGAATATGGATTAGTAACTGATGAACATAAAGGCATATATCGCTTAGAGATATAAATACTGTTGTACCAAGTGTAAGTACCTATATTATTTCTTTTTATTCTTAAATTCAAACAGTAAAGGCAAAATATTTGTTAAAGTTGACACTCCTTTAATTTTAAAAATCATGAGTTTTCGCTGTGATAAAATAATAAAAATATGCAAACAATTGTAAAGCAAATACTTTTAATTCATGTATTAACTTAAAAGGTTGCATTGTTTGGCTTGTACAATACAATGCATATTAAATTTAATTTACAGATTATGTTGAATGTCTGATGAAAAGAGCATTCACAATTGGACAGGTGTCTCACATGAATGATGAAGGAGTAAAGCATCTGGTTGATGTACCACCGCCATTATGTAGTCTGTATGAGAGGCCTGACAAGGATATTGCTACTCAAAATCTTCTTAGCAGATTTAATTGCTGTCAGCCTCATGAAAGCCAGTGCAGTTCAGGTTTTGATCAGGAGAGGCAGTACGGATCCTCTGAACAACACATGATGGAATGATGACCCTCACTTTCTTGCCCAAGAAGTGCCAACACTAACCGAGCAAATTGTCTATATGCTGTATACCGATGTCTTCTGAAAGAATAATCTGAAAATTAAGTTTTAATAAAATATGCTTTATGCATTGGATCAAATTTCGAAATCAAAAGTTTTAGTAGATATCATGAGTAGTGGCCCAGTGTGATTTATCGTTATTTTGTATATCGATAAAGTTAAATGATTCCAGTATAATCTGTGCATGCATATTTGAAATAAAACAATATTTGTACATGTATATGTGTTGTTTTTTGGCATGATCGATCAGTATCACTGGTATAAAGTTTAGACAGTGTAGGCCTCCAGAACAAGGGTTCAATCCAAGAAGATGTCAAAAAATGACCCCAAGACTATGCTGTCATGCATAGATTATGAAAGCAAAATTTATGAAAACAAAAGAACATGAAAAATTGATCAGACATTTTACTTATTTCCTTGTTCTGCATGTTCTCCAAATTGTTGTCTATACTGGTAGTATGCAACGTGTAAAACATGGATGTCGAGACAAACTGGACTGAACCTGGGATGGTGTGTTATACACTGTTTCCCCTGGAATTCACTGCGGACACTTGTGACCTTCTCTATGTCACAACAACATACACATTCCTTTCTTGTGGGCATTACCAAACAATGTCCACAATTACACATAAAATAGTTTTCATCTTTAATGCATATTGATGTGCTTGTCAAATTTAGTTTCATATTTATAGCCACATCAATAGCACAGTACAATGACACAAACTGACCAAAGTCAGGAACAGGTAAAGACGTTTTGTACAGCACTGAAAAATTAAATTAGATATGAAAGAAAATATACGTTGCAAGAATATGGTTAACACAGGAAAAAAGGTTTATTTCAAAGTTTATCAAAATCAACTATTAACATACATATGAGAAATTCGAAAGTTTAACTTATAATACAGCTTTTAGAACAAGAATTCAATTTTAATGTCATGAGAGTTATATCCTGCCTATTTCAATAGTTGTGCAAAAGAGGACCTCCTCTCCTAAAAATACTAAGTACTTATAAATCATATCAACTTGTTCACAGGTTTTCAAAGTTTACATCTGTGATCCGATGTTCATTTTACTTATCAACGTATAGATATGTCTCTACCGTCGAAATGTTATACACTTGTGCAGCCTTTATTACAGGTGACAAAAGAATCAAAGATTTGTAAAGGAACAGGAGACTGTTGAACAATAATGTAGATATCGTCGGATACACATATTTATCATAACGTAGGCCGTATACATATTCAGAAAACAATTACCATGAATTGTCCGTCAATCTATCTAATCTTTCTTCTTCGTCATCTTCATTTGCAACTTCGGATTCGTCGGTATTGGAAATATAGGGTTCAAACTGGTAATTTGGGTGACGATACCAACTCGGCCTTTGTTTACAACAAGTGTTCAAAATGTGACGTCACGCTTTGCCTTCACGAAATACCGGAAGTGGTCGGCGGTTGCATTCGGTTATTATCTTAAACAGGTGCAGACGCGATTTTAGGTAGGCTCCCACGCAGTTATTACTGAAAATTTTTCAATCGGATATTTTACATTCGTAATTTGAATATGTATTCTCTTTCACCAAGAGGTGAACTGAATAAATGTAGATACACTGTTGTGGCACTTTAACAAGCGTTTACATTAGGAAGACAAAAACATAGCTAAGTATGATTTTGAAAAAAGACCATTCATATAAATGAAATACTTGTCAACATTTTGACAGAACACAATTTTCACTTCATAATCAATTGGTAAATCAGTCCGTTTTATTTCTTATTCAATCTAATTTATGGTTGGCAATATAAATGATCAAACATAACCTACGTGTTTTGATCGCCTCTTTGAATCTAAGATTTTTTACTGGTAATATTTCAGTTTGGCAGATATAATAAGGGGCAAATTTTGCTATGGTTCATCGATCTAATTCACTCGGCTGTTTTGCATTCTATTACAGCGTGTCATGGTGGTATTTCAAAGGTGACTGGATCAACATTTTCAAAGCTCACGCGCATGTGAAGCATGCACGCCAGGTACAGGAGAGTGCTTGAAGTAAGCGTTTGGTTGACTCTAATTATGCAACGAACGCCAGAATATAGACTGTATACAGGCACGAATATACCTAACTTATATATATATATATATATATATATATATATATATATATATATATATATATATATATATATATATATATATACATATATATATATATATATATATATATATATATATATATATATATATATATATATATATATATATATATATATATATATATATATATATATATATATATATATATGTAACCAATGTATAAACCAAAGTCGAGATCCATTATATTTTCAAATATCGTGATTATTTACAATACTAACCATGGAGCATAATAAGCAATCAAACCATTTCTCAATAAAATGAGGTGAAATGTCCAACCCTGGCCATCAGAATAACATGGGATGAGTTAGATGGAGAGAACTTAATGAAATATTAGTTTATAATATGTCTTATTTAAAAAAGTCCAAACAGTTCAGCTAATATTGCAGATGAGCTACATGCTGATCTTCGAATTCAGTGACAATGTTACCTGTGCAGCTCAACAAATGGAAATTACAAAGTTGTTTTTTCGTTAATTAGCATTTTAAAACCATTTAGACTATGTAAACTGTCACAAATATTATTGTTTTCTACAAATACGCTCACTGTGTGTACCTCGTTTATCTAAACAGAGATCATGATGTAAAGTGAAAGATATTTAGTTTTGTTACATCTTAAGCATGTTACTTTTCTGTTAATATGTTCATCTTCAAATGAGGATTAATTATGACAAAGAAACATAATTGGAATGATTTAGAGTGGTTCAAAGGGGACAAAGAGTATAGACCAAATATTCGCTGTTGCTGATTGAAGGAAGGACAGTTAAATGTATATTAATATAACGATTAGACCAACGCATAAACGATATATTGATAAACCGTCTGCTTAAAATATCGATAATTTACCATCTTTTCTGACTTACAGACAAAACAAGTTTGCCTTGAGTTGTTTACAAATTGATCCTCAATTTGTTACTTTAAGAATGCTCTTAACACATTCATTAGATATATTAAGAAGATGACATAGGAGCATGTGCCCTTTCCGAGCACAAACGGAGGAATTCGACCCTGGCTGGCATATGCTGGCTTCGAAAATTCGAAAACTGGATTCCGAGCGTTACGCTCTCCAAACTGAGCTGCCGTGGATCACATTCATCATTTTGCTTTTCTTCAATTAGTTTTTTTTACTTTTGTTTACATTAGAGAAGTCCCATGTTTAGTTTTATTTATGTATGTCATTATTCATCTTTTCTTTCCATGTGTCTTATTTGCTGCAAGTTACTTTTTAATTTGTATTTCACTAACCGATACTATCTTTGACTTACAACGACCAAGATTTACTAACCAAATGAATGGCTAGGAGTGCTAACATATACGCTATTTTACCTTTGAAAAGGTTTTAGTGTTCATACAGAAGCACACTTATGATGAGGATTTTTGTTTTAGGTATTTGGTTGTATTTATGTTATAAATTACGGATATATTTTTAAATCAACAATAATTAATATTTGTCTTCGAGCCATCTGAAATAAATTCATAATGTATTTGCATATGTGAAAATCAACTACTAAGATGTTTTATTTTGAACAATGCGATACAAAAGTTATGGTCTTAAATATCACAGCTTAAAGCCAAGTAAAGGAACATGTTTGGAGCGATATCCAATCAAAACAAATATATCGAAGGCATGATGATACTTTGTAAGCATTAAAATGTAGTTCATTAAAGCGTTACGTGTTAGATACGGTGAAATTGCCGACCAACAAGCATAAATAGAATGAATATGCGAATATATATATATATATATATATATATATATATATATATATATATACCTACATACCTACCTAACTACCTATACACACACACACACAGACATACATACAGATATTTACACACACACACATACATACATACATACATACACACACACATACATACATACATACATTCATACATACTTACATACCTACACACATAAATACGTACACACATAAATACGTACATAAATAAATACGTACATGCATACATAATTACGTGCATGCATGCATACATACATCACTCTTTGCTAAACTATGTAGATGAGTATTTACAATAAAATTACGAGCTATCAACGGCAGGGATATTAATGTAGGTGCATGTATAAAAATGAATAAACTTGAAATCAGTGGTAAATAAAGTATTTGTCTAATCAATTGGCATATTACTTGTTGATATTATCCTTTGCATCGGCATCCTATTCAACTAGTTATAACTTTAATTGGAGTATATTCTGAGAGAACACCATATATAATTTCGTAAAAAGTCAAGCCTAAACGATATCAAGCATTCTTTTCTCATTACAGAAATAGATACTCATGCAAACTTGGGAATATATATATATATATATATATATATATACATATATATATATATATATATATATATATATATATATATATATATATATATATATATATATATATATATATATATATATATATATATATGTATGTTTGTATAGTTATACTGCTGAAGTGTTAAGTGTGTTAAATTTCATTATGTTTCAGATATCAATGTTGAGCGTGAATTATTTTCTCATTGCTAGACATGAAAAAATAATTCTTCTAATCTTTTGTTATTTATTTGTAATGTTTTTAGTAAGATGAGTATTTTTGTGATATATTTTAAAACATATTGATTAAACCGTGGATACCGTTAGAAAACCATTTCATGTATCATGTTTTATTGCGTATACAAACAAGGTAACTGCACACGCCTTCTCGCTCCGTGCACCTCATTACACGATTGTTAGGGTTGTGTAATTAAGTCTTCCTGCTTTGGCAAATGTGGCCAGTCTTGCTGCAATAATAATAATAATAATAATAATAATAAAAATGCAATATATAATTTAGCGTAAGGAAAATATTACTATCATACTATATATTTATGTGCCTATATTGCTATCACATAATACTTATAACATTGTATAGCACGTGCACACTGTTATTATTGAATTCATTGTTCGTAATCTTATTGACACTACTTCTGCTAATGTTAATGCTAATGCTATTATCTTAATATCACTAATGCTACAGCTGATGAAACAATCATTGCTACAATTATTACTACTACGATCACACTACTACTGTTACATAATTACTACTACTCCTTATACTATTACTACTAAAACACTTACATCACTACTAGGAATCTGTTATTAGAAAGCAATATTTTCAGGGATGATATCGTTGACTTTTGAAGTAAGTTATAGAGATTAATTGATCGCTGTGTGGAATAAGATAAGTCGCTTTGTGAAATTATAATTTCTCACATCGAATATTCATACACCGAGCCCTATAAACACGCGTGTTTCCATCTAATCAGCTTTCCAGCCTGCAAGACACATAGTTGTAGACGTATAAATACATTTCTGCACATGAACATTAACAACATCCAGACAAAACAAAGATGTAGATTTTAAATTTGCGATACGGTTTGAGGTCTAATATACATCTGTAAATCTCATACCTCTTTGCTATTTGGATATAACCGCCAGGAACAAATCATATAGAGTATGGACTCTTTTCTATGCATATATGATAGGTGATAGGAATAAAAGAGAAAATTCCTTTACTGCAGAGTTATAGTTTTATGTAAGCTTCGCTGTCTTCCAATTTCAATGTAGTAAAATGGCTGGACTTAAGAATGTTTTTACCTCCACCTCAAGACGGTCCACGGATATGTACTTACTTCTTACTGACTCACAATCAACATCGTTGCAAAGACCATTTCCACAGCAAATGTCGCACATTTTAAGTTGTCGTTTCCTTCCTATTATTTCACCAGTTTCAGTAAGATGCTGCAGATCAACGCCAGTGTTAATGCCTTGCAATTGCAGACTGACTATTGTAAGTAATTGACATTGCTGAAATTGACAGTTCAGAGCACAGAGTAACCTGACTTTTCTTGGGTTCGCATCTTTATAAAATACAGATTATTATAATATTTAATTTCACTTGGTGTGATGTAACTCCTGACTCATACCATTATCTAATTGTTATTCATGAATGCAAATTGTGGTGATCAGATTTCATTGAAATTTCACATGTGCATAATGTATATTTAGTTTAATACATATTGTAAAATTGCGTAGGATCTAGACCGTTCCGGTGGCTTAGTGGTTAGAGAGTCCGCCTAGGATGCGGAAGGTAATGGGTTCGATTCCCGGCTGAGTCCTACCAAAGACTTACAAAAAGCTACCTCGCTTGGCGCTCAGCATTAAGAAGTTAGTGTTAGGACTCGTCGGTCTGGTGTCAGGATAATGTGACTGGGTATGACACCATGCTACATGTCTGCGGCATGATGCCCTAGTGCTAGACATCACTGTACACTGCCACACTTCAGATATCGTAGCAATACGACTGTTAAAACTACAACAAAAGAAACAAATCACACGCATATAATCTATAATTAGATGCTTAGCATGTGTTTATAGTTACTGATAATATTTTTGTTTAGTAAATACTAGTATGTTTACAAATTTCGGGTTTAATCCCATTGGACATGATGGTCAGAACTGCTGTTTGATTAGATGCCTCGTATGAATCCTTCTACGATGTTGCAAATCCCTTT
Source organism: Sinohyriopsis cumingii (assembly GCA_028554795.2). NCBI lineage: Eukaryota > Metazoa > Mollusca > Bivalvia > Unionida > Unionidae > Sinohyriopsis > Sinohyriopsis cumingii. Next base: position 118,723,201 of record CM068831.1, read on the forward strand.
TTTGTGACGGAGGTAGTTGTTGCGTAGTTCATTTTCACCCTGTTGCTAGTATATCCATTTATGTAGTTAGACAACTGTAGTCATTCTTATTTCTTTCTTATTGTTGTAAGATAAATTCTGTCAACGAATTGTATGTTGTACTTATATATTGTATGCGGGGTTAAGGGAATAAACTTACAACCATATATAATATACAACAATTCAGTGGAAATAGTAAGTCTACATTACATTATACTATTATACTGAAATTACTGCGAATTATTCAAAGGAATTCTAGACAACGCCACTTTAATGACGTCAATATTTTTGTTTGACCAATACATTTCCGGATCTGAAATGTATATATAACGGCTCATTCTTTGAGATTTTCATAGAATATTTTCATAATCATTATGGATTCACGTCAAAATACTGCACGCTTCTCTTACATGTTCGTTTGTAACTTTGATAATGCATTTTTTTGTTAATTTTTACAAAACTTGTTAGTTCTGCTTCTTTCTGTTACTTAGTTTATGACCAATGAGTCGTTAGACTTCGATACCTTTCATGCAGCTTGTCAACACAACCGTACAATATATTTTGTAAGATCGAGCCAGTCATATTATTCGAGAGATGTCTCTTTGGTTTGATATTAGAAAAGTTCATAAACTATATAGAACCATTCTAGATTGAATTTTATAAGTACATTTCAACCATAATTAATTTTATATCAAAGAATAGGGCAAGAAAATAATTTGGTAATGAATTGATGTGATCATATGCAATTAATTGCCTTAACGCGTACAAAGATACCAAGATTAGCTTTTATTATTGTTTCCTTGATTAATAGTAACTGAGTAATATATACATAATTTTGTCGATTGTTTGCATCGTGATACCTATATTTCATGATGCGCATGGATAATTTACAATCGGGTATCACACGTGGTTACTTTTATCATTTACAGGATGCATATGATATATGCGGCACTCTGATTCCGATCAATTGTGCATAGTTTCCATACAGTTTACTACAGTCATAGGAGCGAGTACCAGTTTACTTTTTAGTATCATTAAGTTATATCTGTAAAGAGTTGACCGAACGTATGAGATAAAGAAGAGTGATTATTGTTAACCATTTATATTGAAGCAGAACGTTCAATGGTGTTTATATTTAAATTGCATTTTGCAATAGTTATATTTCTTTTATATTATGAGTATAGTTGATGGAATATGTATTGTTGATGTTTAATGATGACGGTTATTTTATATAATACGTGAGACAGTTTGGTTTATTTATAACTGGCAGCATGATAGCATAGCTATCAGATGGGCGATTGAGGTGATAGCATGGCCACACAGTAGGGAAATATGCCAACGTGAGTGGCAGCAAAACCCCTCTGTCATTTATTAAAATATATTCCCTGTAAGGTGAATACAAAAACCACTACATGCATACGAGCATGTTAATATATCATTTGGTGAATGTCAGCATAAACTCTTGGGAGGGTATAGCGTAATCATTGATGTTAATGTCATTTGTAAGGCAATACATTTTGCGTTATAATTTTAAGTTGTATTAGAAAACTCGCCTCCGCGTGTTGTTTGTATTGCAATATTGTTTTCCTTTCATTGTTGCATTAATATTTAAGGTGAATGTTGCAGAGACTCAGACTCATACTTCATATTACAATATAAACATATTATTCACTTACATTATGTTCGGTCTTTGGATTTAATCCATTCCTATTTGGCCATTGTTATAATTTATGTGTATCTTTGACATTTCTCTAAAAGTATTAATGCAGTTTAGATGCGTTTCTAAAATATATAAATACATGCGGAAATGTTATAAATCTGCTATCGCATATTGCAGCCGTCACTACATACAACATCTTGACATCAACGCATATTCTGCCCACCATCTTCTCATTAATACACGATGCGGTTTTAAAATAGCATATGGCTACCAATCTTTAAAAAAAGGAGAAAAGAATTGGAAGCAAATATGATCGCAGCAATCCTTGCATCCAAGAATTATTATATATACTTTATTTTTCTTTCCCATTAAAGTCAAGTTTCAATGCTTTTAATTTAGACATGTTCGGATTATACAGGTAGTACAAAATGCTTTTGAATTCGGTTGCGTTAGCGAAAGAGATTGACTAACAAAACATTTAATATTTTTTCAATTTAAGTGGATTTGTCACACTTTTTTTTGCAGTCAATATACATTGTAAATATGATACAGGTTTATATATACATAATCTGCATAGCTGTTAGTATAAATTTCATCACAATGTAATTAATAGCGATTAACAAATATATATACTGTACAATTGATATCTAGTTGTCATTGAGTATGCTTGCAGTTACAAAGAAATATATAAATGTGTACGAACTTATTCTGAAAATTAAAATAGAAATTTAAAAATGATTTTGAGAACATTTTATGGATTCTTACCCTTGTAATATTGTAAATATAATGGCACAATAACAACTCTGTCTATTAAATATAGATGAAAACCATATGACTACATAACTGAACATTTAGAGTTCTAGTTCGACTGCCGTTATATGTTGCATAGACACAAAAGTTGTCACATGGGTAAATAACGAGTGCTCCTTTTACAAACTGAAAGCAACTAAGATAGAGCATTCGCCAGAGGATTAAGAACTCTGTTTTTGAATAAGTACGGAATTAGAGGCTCGATCAAAAGTATTATCAACTAGAAACCATGTGTAAGTTCTACTTTTGCAAACCAAGGGCTTTTCGGGTGACATAATGTGTCAGACAGTTTGGGATATACAGTTGGGAAATCTAACTTATGAAGTACTATACAACTTAAATCAACACTTTTAATGCATCAAATACAGTGCTTATACAGTAAAACAGAAAAATCAATGCAAATAGATGTTGTTAGAGCTTCCTTGAAAATGGGATTAATATACCTGGTAGGAAACACTCACTGACCGACACTTCACTTTGTGTTGAGTTGAATTTACTTTACCCATACTATTTAAAAATCTAAATAACTGTGAGTAATGCTTCATGAACGCCATCATGAAATGGATAACTATAGTGCATACAATATACTTATTTCTTGATGGAATATAGTGACAAAAACATGCAGATAATTGATTTCAAACTGTTTATGTATACCGCAATGATATGGAATTCCAAAATTACCGCACGATTTCTATTTTTTATGTCGCACTTTCTAGATTACTCCTTAGGTCAATTGCAAATATCTATATAACTTTTTTTCTACTATTTTTTGACAAACTACACATAACTACACAACTGTATGCAAGACATATACTTTCTGATATTATTCTGAATGAGTTTGCCACAATAGAGAGCATATCAGACTATGCACTGTGTGTGCTGTTGAATAGTTCTAGTCCATACATCTTGATGAAAAAGTTGAAAACTCCGACATTGTTCCTGCAATAATCTTGAAAGCATCGTTTTATCACTTCCCTAAATGAATGACTTCCATTAAACCATACTGGATTTATTATAGTCCGGGATCCACAAAGCTATTTTAATACGATCCATTTATTTTCAGTGTGAATGCAACGCATATTTAAAATCTTAATTCCTATGTTGTTTGTTAAATACATAAACTTTGAAAGATCCGTTTTTGGAAATTCTTTGATTCCTTACACAATATTTGACATCGTTATTACAAAGTTGGTTTCATTATCGTCAGCAATATGTATTTACAACATACAGCTGATAAATTCAGGAAACGTTATGCCTTTCCATGCCATAGATAAATCCAAAGATTGATATTCTGTGAATAGATGACATGTCTTGATGCATCTAATCATCAGTTTGTTTACACCAAACACTCTATGTATGTAACCCTATCATATTTACTCACCAACAGTTTATGGCAACCAAACCCATACGTAATGACTCCAGCGGTATTTGTGGTTGTCGTCCTACAAACCTGCAATATAACTTGGGATAATATGAGGAGTCTCAGATTTTGTAATGCCCGAAGTATTTGGTATATATTTAATTTGGGTATGATAATAATATATGATATAAATAACGCAGACACACAAACTCCTGAATATTGGGGATAACGGTAATAAGTGATATGGAAGACTTCAATGAAAATGAAATAGATATAGTTCATGTAAATCGATTGGTAGCACATATTCGATTTAAGTGAACATAATGCAATAATTGGATATAGTACAATTCAATGTAAAACAATTGCAGCCATGATTAGAATCCCCAATTCCTAAATGGAAACCCTCATTGTGTTTTGTAATGAGTACTTTTAGTATCTCCCATATGACAGTGGTGAAAACTTAAAACAATTACATTGAAAAAAAAATAGGGCCACTTCCACTAAGAATGTCAGATAAGTCGTGACTGAATGTTGGTAAACAAAACAATCAGCTCATGTGGAAAGCTTAGAATCATTTGAACATAGTGGATTTATTCCTTCTTCATGCTTAGAGTGCAAACGTTTTCATATGATCAATTAATGTGAAGTGCTTTTCTTACATAGATGATTTTTATGTCATCAAAATATAATTATAATGAACAATGATTAGCTGTCTATTTAATGGATTATTTAATAAATGTGGGATTGAAATTGTAATTGTTTGTTTGTTTACAATGTAATGTACATATAACTGCTTTACTGTATTCAATATGTATGTCAGAGGGCATTTTATGCTGCATAGGTAAAAAGCAATCGTGAAAAATAATATTTTATCCTAACAAGAAAGACGAATGTTGAGGTAGTATACATTATAGTAGATTATTAGTGGATTGCAACAACGCAATACTTTGGTATCATAAAGTTTCCTGTGGAAACACTTTCGGGTTTTTCGTTCTTGCTCTTCACGACGATTTTTTGACCCAACGAAAAAGTATCATATGTGATGATGTCATACCTAAATGCCTGTTTTCTTACAGTTTGTCGGTTTGATATATTAACAGTGCTACTAGTGGTTGGTAAATATACATCAATACTCCAATATAGTAATATATTATTAGCTTGTATGCGTGTCTGTTTATTCTAACTCTTTGAAAAAATATAAAGCCTTTATACTTCTCCAATGCACAGATATCTATAAGGTATCCGGCACTCACTGCCTTAAATTGATGTGAGAGAAGTAAGGATAGGAGAAGCTAGAAACAATAACTTCCAAAGAAAGGTATTGCTAGCACGAACAGAAAGAAATAACAAATGAAAGAACACCATAAGGAGTAACAAAAATACCAGTATATGAAAACAAATGTATCGAAACCTATCGAAATATTTGAATCATCTTGAAAGTAAAAGTTATTTTGTAAATGTATTTTTATTGAAAAGAACAAGTCTTTAAAGTACTAATGTTATTGCTGGAAGCACAATTATTAATGGAACACTATGTAGATGCACCAATTATAGCAGATTATTATAGCTTACACTTTACCGATATTAGGGCAAAACCTCTGAATCAACATCATGTCAATAATATGTCATGGTACACACGAATGTTTTTCAGGTAAATAATACATATATTGCCGCAGTAAACAAGTTCACCATTCTAAGAACCACTAATAATTAGGGTCGGGCTTTCATTCATTTTCGCGTGGGCCACATATATCTATAGAAGGTGAGTTAAATTATTAATGAGATTATAATGTTCACTTATACCTTGCCTAGATCGTCATTAGTAATATCTTCCATTTTTGGGATGGCTTTCATGACCTATTTATCATACTAGTTATTGATGTTTGATTTTAATTCTTATTCAATGTCATGTATAGCGGATGAAGTTGGTCTGTATATGAAGCCAATACAAACAAAGGAGTAACTCCACTGTCTTTGAAATTAATTGGTTGATGTTCTAGGTTTTAACGCCATTTTTCAGCACAAGATAGGCTATACATGGCGGCCAGTATAACAGGTGGAGGAAGAACCCAGGAAAACCCAGGGAAGAACCACCGACCACGAGAAGCTACTGGCAGGCTTTCACACTTATTAACGCTAGCCGAGCCTTGGACTCGAACCCACGCAGACATAGGTGAGATGGCAGTGATCCGGAACGGTGAGCGCTTTAGACCACTCGGCCACTCGGGGCCCCCGAAATTAATTGGCATGTCCGCAATTACGTAAGGTTAGCTTCCTTTGATGTTGGGAACTCGAAGGAAACTGTGGAGTAAGTTATTGATCATAACAGGTGATTTATTTGTGAGGTAGTAATATTGCTTTTTCGTTTTTGTCACGTTGGATTCCATTGATGTTATTAACTTAGTCGAAAAAAGGGTGCATGTATTCCACTTGTTTTGTCCTTCCTATAAGCTAATACATGTACTAATATTGTTTTAAACAATCAGCATTGTTTATTTTTGTATATTCTTCTTATTGTATTTTTATAGACGTTAAACTACAAACATAAATACCTACTATATGTAAACTTCGGCAGGTAGTTCTACGAATTTCAATATCTGTTTTAAAAAACACGGAACTTGAACCCTTACGAACGTAATATGATATTATAATCTATAAGATTATACAACTGTCATGTGATCTACTCTTACATGCACCTTTAGTTGAGTGCAAGAAATATATATATATATATATATATATATATATATATATATATATATATATATATATATATATATATATATATATATATATATATATGTATATATATGCCTAATATCTCAACTTCGTCTTCGTCTCCGGACAGCGAATTTCTTTAAATAACAATTAACAAATATAGTTTCCAAATTTCCAATTTAGTGATAATTAAAACAATCAATGGAGGAATCACACCACTCTAACATGTTGACTGGCTATCAAGTGTCTGTCTATTTACGTTTTATTTGTTTGTTTGCATCTGTTTATATTACCATATATCAAGATACCTCATCATCTGCACAGAATTTGATTTTTCGGCACCTCCTAGGATCAGTGACAGGTGATTGCCTTGCGTCATCGTCTTCCCCGCAATAATAGCACTGGTTAAGATGATTCACTATAATAAGACGCAGGAACGGTTACTTACCAAAGTTGGTTGAGTTAAAGCATTGTGACATATATGTATGTTTAAATATAGTTTTCATAATTCCCAATTTTAGATTCGCCTTCAGCCTGCGTCCTACTGAATGAGTTAAAGCTCATTTGGAAGCGCACACGTCAGTCGTCATTGCATTTTCCTCTATGTTCGAAGGTCGATTAGAAGGTCAATATGTCTCCTTCTTGATAGATTTTATTAGACTGTGTGCTTAGTAGACTGTGTAAAATAACATGAATAAACTAAATTTCTTGATTGCAGAATCAACACATACAATGAATGCACAAATAGATTATACTGAGGGCACCGTTTGTGAAGCGATACATACACAAGGATTCGTATGGCATTGAAACCTATATTATTGACTAACATTCCTAAAAATTAGCCCCTTATTCAGACAAACACATGACAATACTTACACAACATCTCAATGTTTCTGACCTACGGAAATTTTCCTCTGTCATGATGTATCAACCGATTTTAAAGTCCAATGTTCCGAATATCTGTTTGAATTGGTTTCCAACAAAAATGACGGAATAAACCACCATTCCACTTTTCCACTTAAGTTATATGTGGAGGGACTCATTCTACATTTCTTTACTAAGGTGATTCTGTTGCTTAGGATCTCACATAATTACAATGAAGTAAAACATAATCAAAACATTTCATATTTGGAAAAGTCCAATATTATCTATATTTTAAACATACCTGTCCCAGAGACATGAGTAAATAATATGTACCATTATCTTTCTTAAACTCCATAATTATTTGACTCTGTTAGAAGTTTAAAGCAAACTAAAAATATCATAGGAGCCAAACAGAGGCTTGTTTGTTATTGGTCTTTTATACAAGGAATTTCATTTGGTTGACTCATTTCATTGGTTTCCATAACATGATTGTTTAAACTTCCGATTGATATTGGTCTAGGAACCTACTTTATATAACGACTTTGACAATGTTGACTCAGTTTCTTGTTTGCCATAATATGATTGCTTAAACTTCCGATTGGAAAACTTTTTTTATTTTTTTACAATAATGTATCAGGAGATGATGTTCAAGTTCAACTTTCTTTTAAAAGCTCATTTTCCAACCAGACAGCAATATCATTAACAAAATAAACAATGGAAAATTTACAGCGACTTATGCAGATAAACGCTTACACATGGTTGACTTGATTCCGCAGAGATTAGCGTTACATTCCGTTGTCGTTGCGGATTTCGTTGTGTTGCAGCAAGCTGAACAAATTATGTGATCTGTTACCGCCCTCTTGCCAGTGTGGTGCGCCCCTGCATTGCACACCTTTTAAAAGATCTAAAACTGGATGTTTAAAACTCATAAAATCATGACCTTTTGTAAGCATGTTATGTTGGTACGTGGTAGAAGGATAGTATATTTATCGACGGTTTATAAAGGCCTTATATTCAATGTGGAATTGTCAATACAGCTGTTTATAAACGAAAAATAAAAAGCAATGTGAAGTTTTCAATATTTTGTGAATCTTTTAAAAAGGAATATATTTATTCACCTGTTTTCTACAAGAAAGCCAGACAAATTTGTTTTTCTCTCTCCGGTGAACATAACAATTCTTTTACTGTCGGTACTTTTTCAGTATTGCAATAACTTTTCAGTTTAGTTTTTAATTTGTCTTTTATCCCATTTTCCACTTTTTATTTTTCTCCAAGACTAGGTTACTTTGCAATGTTTTGTTAAAACCTGTTCGTATAAGTATTTGTTTTAAATATGTATGTGCCCTCTGTATCTATGAGTTTAAACAGGTCAGCGTGTAACGGATATTTGGCACCACGCAATATGCAAGCTTATATTTTTTTTTTTAAGAATCGCTGCTTTTTAACCCATTAATTGCCAAGCGTTAGTATTGCCAATGTCAATTTCTCACCCTTGTCGATCTGCAACCGCCATTGAAAACAACCTGCATCTGTGGTGTGAGTACTGAATCCATGTAGCATTCCTGTAAAATATTATAATGTGGTTTTCAAATATGCTTTGTGTTTATGTCTTTGCAGTATTTTCTTTATATGTTTGCCTTTTGTTTTATGTTTTCATGTCCACAATTCCCAGCAATAATGTGAATCTAAATGACTAGTAGACTTTGATATCCTAAAACCAGGGAGAAGCATATATGTCACCTGGTAATGTATGAAAGTGCTATGACCAATCTAGCATTGATGACGAAGCCCAGTTAATCCTCTATTTAGCCTTGTAAATTAAAGTTTGAGTGCGGTAGGAAATATTTTGGAACTGTACTCTGTTCTTGTCTGGTTCATTTGAAAATTCTCTCTTTTTCGTTCAAAACACACTTACAGAACCGAAAGAGGGACTGCGAGTTACTTTCTTTGTTCATCTGCATAATAAACTTACAAAATAAATGAATCCTATATCGCCCAAATGCTGAAATGATGCGATACATCGACGACTGAAAGAAAAAGTACGTGCAGTATAAATCACGCTGATAGTATTCGTATTTGATAAAATGAGTGTAGAAAACTCAATTGTTAAAGCTGACGACCCACACAGCATAATGATATGGTACATCTCTATGTTCATTAGAATTAAAATTTGAAACTGTCTATTTTAGAACTAGTAATATGTAAGATACATACTTCGTCATGTGAACAGACTTGGGTCTGTATGCAGTCTGTAAGTGTTGAGGCGCTCCTACAAATTCGACATTCCAACAGGTGCGCTGTACCTGCTGATATATCGATGAAAAAGCGCATACATAAAGTTTATACAAGTTTCGTCCACAGGGACAACCGCAATAGTCAAACATTGCACTACAGTGCATGGTATTCTGTTATTACAGTATCATAATAATCTTATAGAAAACTGGTTGATCGCTTGATTTCTGCCCTTCATTTGAATGGAAACGGAGCAAAGGGAGAAATCATATTTTCTACGGAATAATTTAGCAAATGGGTGTTTGCTTATAGATAACTTAAGTATTGTTAAAACAAATTGTGAAAATAAAACTGATGACAGATGTACGTATACTCTTGCAGTGCATCCTTGTAAACCTTTTTCAAAAAATTTAGTCAATGTTTGACATGGTGGACTATTTATTGTATCATTTATAACTATACAGTGTCATAATTGTTCTATCTCGACATTTCAAATGTTTATGAACCTCTAATCATTACATTTTCAGTCTAATGCGCACAAATTAAATAATTTATTATAAACAGTATGAATAATCTTGAACATTGAAAATGTGTTTTTGGACAGATTTTTGATACAAGTAGTTTATATTTAGATGACGTATCATTGTAGAATAAACTAAAACAATGCATTAGTTTGTTTAGCTGAAGCAAGTATTAGGATACAACTTGAAATATTAACTAACGAGGAAATAGGATACATACACAAATACTTATATTATAGATAAATCGAAAACAGGAGAAAAAATTGAAAATCATATAATATGCAGAGGTACATACTGAACAGTATCAGTGCATTGAAAAGAGAACCAAATATTACCGATTCTATTCCTATGCCAGATAATTTGCAAATGATTTCCGATACGAACTGGAGATACAGTGGATACCACAGCATGCCAACAGATGCTTACTGTACATATGCCAGACGTAATGTAGGTAATATTTTTGATGAATGTATTATAAAGTTCTATGTGGTTATTAAACATTCAATCATTTAATGGATACAATACATTTGATGGAGTACAAGTTATGTTATGTTCCTTTCGTAATTTTCATAAGGCTGTATGTATTCTATCTCTTTTCAACCTTTTGGATTATGAATATATGAAACACGTGTAAAATGTTTTCATATTTCAGTTTTTCAAAACAGCACATAACAAAATCTTTTCAAAACAAATTTGTGTTCATATTTGTACTTTGTGCCTAATATTTTGCATTTATAAGTGTAGTGTCCATTTAAAGTTGCCTGATTTTCCTAGTTTCGTTTGATATTGAGTACACTTATCAAGACTTAAAAGTGTTTTCATAGAATTATTTATAAAGGATGTATTTGGAATGGAAGAGTTATAGAAGTATAACAATTTGTAAGATATTCATGCTAAACATATTTCTTTAACCTACAGCAAATGTATTATAGTAAATAATCTCTTTTTCTCTTCTTCCTGTCTCTATTATTCTTCATCTTTATCTCTTTCGCTGAGCTGACAAATTTCAAGGTCATTATTGTTGCTTTTCAGATCAATATCCTCATCTTTAGACAGCCAATATAATATTTTTGAGAAATCATGAATTTTAAGTATATGTATATTAAATATTCTATGCTATGAACGTAACTGGAATAGGTTTGTATTTGAACTTTGTATTTTTATGTACATGTCAAATGCCTATTGCTGCTTTGTTCTTTTCTTCTTAATTTCAAATAATCATTATGAAAAGGCACTTGCAACATGTGCAATTTCTCAATATTTGTCACGATATTGTTACAATCCTTCAATCGAGCCAGGTGGAAAACCATGGGCAAATAAAAACTCATGGTAGTTGGAAAATCGATTTAAAAAATAAAATCTCACTCTGGTATGCAGACACCCTATACCATGTATACTTGTAATTACGCTAGATATAATTCGCCTTTATTAATTAATCAATATTTTGTAACTACAAGGAACTACAAGTAGCTCTTTTTGCTTACAAGGGCTTTAATAGTCCGAAATGTTTGCAATCTGACTTACAATGATTTCATTTGCACCTTTCTCAACTTTGATGATGAAGATAGTCATACTATTAGGTAGGTTTAGCTTAGTAATCAAGTATCTAATTGTAAAAGTATATAAAAAGTGTTGTGACTGAGATTCCGAATGTTGTTTAAAAGCTTATGTTTTCTGAGAGAAAGTAATTAAATAATCCAGTCTCTTAATGCATCCTCTTATATGTTACTTCCGCATAGAACATTTATTTCTCTTCATACTTACTTTGAGACCAAACTGATGCGAAGACACTTGCAAGAAAAATACCTTAAAAAGAACAATACACACACAAAAGAAAGATATATACATTAGACGTTACATATATAAATACTTATATGTATACATACATGCAATTATCCATATACATACTTGCATGCATACACGCAAACACAAACTTTCATATATACGACTATACATGGAAACTGAGAAACTCATGGCGTGTGTATGTATGTATGTATGTATATATACATGTATGCATGTATGTATGTATGTATGTATATATGTATGTATGTATGTATGTATGTATGTATGTATGTATGTATGTATGTATGAATAAAGACAGAGAGACAGATAAATAGATATAGAGATTGGAAGATGCAGAGTGATACTGAGGCAGCAATATATTTTGTTGTAATTTGAAGTTATTTATGTATGTCAGTAAATAGACAGAATCATATATATATATATATATATATATATATATATATATATATATATATATATATATATATAGAGAGAGAGAGAGAGAGAGAGAGAGAGAGAGAGAGATAGATATATAGTTAATTATATATAGATAGATAAAGATGTAGAAATATAGATAGATGTATAGATAGACAAATAGATACATCGATATATAAATAGATAGATATATAAATGTATAGATAGATAGACATTCCCTCGACTATTATATTATACGTTAGTTAGAATATTTCTCAAATGTTCGTTGCTATTCATATAGTTTGCTCCGACATTTTAAATGCTTTAAGCAACAATAGAAAAGGACACACAGCTTAAGTGTTTAGAGGCACTATATTTAACATAAATGTTTTGAGGCATTTATGTCTGACCCAAACAAGTCAACCATAAAACATATTTAATTACTTTTAACTTGGTAGGTTTGTATGTAATATAGCGGTATTATGCACTCTTGACATGCAAACACGTGTAAATATAAAAATGGATATAAACACTTTCTGATAGTGATAGCTGTCTTTTCAAAATAGACATGGGCGGAAACAAAAACACGGAAAAGGTACAAAGGGAACTAGGAGAAAGCACCTAATGTAAAATAATTTTGAATGCTATTTATTTGACTCAGAGAAGAATACATTCTAAATACGTATTTGATGTTATTGACCTTAATCTAATTCACAGATACCCATTTTAGAAAATAGTATTTGCCAATATTAGACACAAATATGAAAGCATACTAATTATTGCAGCCATATACATAACGAAATGATTGGTCCACATCACGTATTGTCGAGTGTGCCTTATATATTCTCCTAAAATGTAATAAGTATATAGAAGTTTATTCTTGATAGTTGAAGGCTGGTTATTTCTCATAAGCTGGTGTAAATTTTGTATAGATCGCACATAAACATTCTAGCTATATACAAGTATTTTTCAAATGACCAAATGGTAGAAAAACAGAAGGCAAACACACTATTTTCTACTTGTAATAGGCTATATATAAGCAAACACTCTCTTCACGATATCACATTGTCGACATTTTAATTGTGTCTAACGAGATTTATCTACATTGAGTGAAATATGGATACTTAAGTATTTTTCAACTTTCATTTAAGTTTTACAATAATCATAGTACTAAACTGTATCATATTGAGTAATTTTAAGATACAATCCTTTATAAAGACAGAAAGAATATATTGTTCAAATATTCCAAACAAAATGTGAAAATAATCAGAGCATACGTCCATGTTTCATATTTTCAAACAGATCCACTGTTTGGAAAAGCAAATCAATTTTATTAACTAAGAAAAAAAAAGATGCAAATTTATCTTGATCATAAAATGGGCGTCATTTACAAAAATGTCGCATGAAAATAACGCAAAAGCTCTGTTCATGTTGCAGAAGATAAATCAATTAGAAGAATAAACAACCTCCTAAAAACACAAAAAACAAAACAAATCTAGAAGCATCGAAACAAAAAGGCAAGGACAATTAAAACAAACTGATTGTTAATGAAAACCTGATGTCACATATATTATCTGCACGTGATCAAATACATATCTCAGTATTAAGATACAACCGTAAAACCCTTTTCCACCACTGGAATGCACAACAAGGTACTCGGTGATGTTTAACAATCTAAAACATGATCGAAATATTGTTGACCAAATTAATTTTAGTATTGGTGCTGTGCTAGGATTATTTAAACATTATTCAAAATGGATGAACTGTTTGTTAAGACATTTCAATAATTTATACAAATGTTTACAAAGAACATGATTTGTTTTAAAGTTGAAATATGTAAATTGTCACGGAATTGAATACATCCTTTTATTTATTAAACACATGTACTCGAGTTTCGTTTTTTATGTAAACCGATACCCGAAGGTAATTTACGTATATTCTATAAAGATTTCGAAATAGTGAGTTCGGTTCATTTTCTCATGCATAGGACACGGGGTATATGTATTTTCAGCTGACCTGAGTGATCGGAGTGCTGACCAGAATGATCAGAGTGGTCGGTGTGGTCGGACATACCAGAGTGACCAAATTTATGAGTGTGCTTGGACTGACCAGTTTGACCAGATCGATCATAGTTATCGGAGTGATCGCAGGAACTGATCGTTTCAGCTGTGACGCTGAACCATATCAGCCGTAGAGCTGAGTAAAGGGTTGCTGGTCGACTAGCAGGTGATCGGGCGTTTACTGGCTGAGATTGGTTGCTGCTGATTGCTTGATTGACCAATATGGAATACTGACGGCTTTATTGACCAGTGTGACTGGTAGCCAAGTGTGCTGGTGACGGAGTGTGTAACTCCATACATGTAAGCATTTAGCAGTGGGATAATATTTGTGGTTTGTAATAACTAGCGTATTTTTAGGACAGTAAAGATATTTTTTATATCTGTCCCTTTCTTTTCATCATTTTCACTATTTGAGGGAATACATTTTATTCCGATATAGTTTCACTAATATACAGAGCCAGATACAACTTGAGCGTTCTATTTCGTTAACAGTAGAGCTAACTTTATTTATGTTTATAAATTTCATCTAAAAACGTACTTAATGAAAATAATATTTTACAAATGTCATTGGAGTAGAACAAAAAAAAATAACGTTTCACATTTACACGTTTTTCTACGTATATAGATTAGAATAATTGAGTCTGCCACCTGCTACGGGAAATATTTTGTGTATCTTTCTCTATTAAATATCGATACTTTCTTTCTTAGGCATGTATGCATTTATGTATGTATGTATGTATTAATGCATGTATGTATGCATGTATCTATGTATGTATGTATGGATGGATGGATGGATGGTTTTATGTATGTATGGATTGATTTATCTTTGTTTCTTTGTGTCGCTACTCATATAATGCTTACATTTGCCTATCAATATTTCCCCAAAAATAATACTTACAATAAACCGGTACGGGAATCGCCATTGGTTATCGTGGAAGAACAAAACTATAAAAAGAACGTCAAATATAGCAAATAATCCTTTACGGCAATCAATCTTCGCATTACAATGCGCAACGTATAACTCTAAAGGTTTATTAAATATATCATATATATAAATATATATATATATATATATATATATATATATATATATATATATATATATATATATATATATATATAAACGTTCATGTATCTCCACATGTACATCTATATCAATAATTCTCTTCTTCTTTCTTTCTCGATCTATCTATTTATCTTTATATATATATATATATATATATATATATATATATATATATATATATATATATATATATATATCATAGTTTCGTTTTGTGCACTTTAAAACCGTAACAAGAAAAGGGTCATGGCTTAGTAAAATTTAGCTAATAATTTTTTCCCCTAGAAGAGCAAGGCATAAATGAGAAAAAGAACTTATGGTTCTACAAATCAAAATAAAAAATAATCCAAGAATAATTCAAGAATTAAAAAATAGAAGTTCTAATAATAAAACTTCGTAATGAAACAGTGTTCGATTCCCGATGGAATCCAAAATGGAGGGCGATTATGTATGATGTGGACATGATTGTTCTTATGTGTAAACAGTTCTTTGCTGAATCATGGAAAATAATATTCCAAACTGTCCTTGTCCAAGAACTAATTAAGAGTACACGTATGTCTAATGACAAATAATCTATCCGAATCCAAATAATGTGAAGAAAGCAAAGTAATTATCCCCCAAAATTGGTCACAACATAAATCACTTTGACTTCTCAAATATTATGGCAAGAATGACACTTGTTTCTCAATACATTAATAATAAATCTAGACGCCCGGATGTGGCCCATTCAACTGGAAAAACAATTGTTACATGTTAGTTGTCACGTACTCCAAATATGTCATCGATTTCACTGTACGAGACCGCTCCTGTATTCTAATGGTTACATCGTCCACCTCGGATGCTGGATGGTCTTAGGTTCGAAGTAGGCCTAGTCATACCAAAGACTTACAAAAATGGTACTAAAAGTTACCTCGCTAAGCGCTCAGCATTTATAAGTTAGTGTTAGGTCTGGTGGCCAGTGGATATCATGCTACATGTGTGCGGCATTTTGTCCAGTGTTAGAAATCATTATAAAATGCCAGACTGCAGACTTAGTAGCAATATGACTAAAAATGTTAATGCTACGTCAAAAATCCGTATCCCAGACAGACACTCACTTTATGAAATTTACTGTGAGAAAGAATAAAAAATGTGTAATTTTCAGCATTAGATACAAGGCTTCTATTATTGCGTGTTTAAGAAAACAGTCGGTTACATTACAATATCATGTAATGGAATTGAAAAATAAAATAAAAATATTAAACAAATGATTAAATTAATTCCAACAAAAATTAAATCAAATATATATAGCAATATATGTGCTAATATATGTATGGGAAAAGCGGAGGGTCAACTTTTAGCTTGCGTTAAACTTACACCATATCACTGGGTACGCTTTAGCGATGATATGGAAATGGAGTGGCAACATGGAGGAGAAAGTTTAGATGATTTCATATCCAAGGCAAACAACTTCCATCCCTCAATAAAAGTCACGGCAGACGTCTCCATCTCAAACAAGGTCTTCCTGGAGACAACAACCAGACTGGCAGAAATACAACTCCACAGAAACGTCTACTCGAAACCAACCGACCAACACTCGTATCTCCAGCCAAGCAGATGTAATCCAAAACACTACATAAGGAATATTCCATATAGCTAAGTACTGAGGATATGCATAATTTGCTTCGACGATGAAACATTCCTTAAATGGTCTGAAAAGCTATCTAAACATTTAATTTACAGAGGCTACGACAAAGACCAGATTACGGAAGCAACTCTAAGGGCTAAACTCACAAACCGTGATGACCTACATTGAAAGAAGGAAAAGGCTAATAGGGCACCATGTATCTTGACATACCATCCAGACAACCCAAAAATAGGTAAAATCATCTGGAAACTCTGGCCCATCGTGGAATCGTCGGACGTACTAAACTTAATCCATCTTAAGAAACCTGTAGTAGCCTAACGGAGACTAAATAACCTCATGGACATCCTAGTCATGGCGAAGCTACTGCCAATCACTAATCAAAGGGTTGTGCACAGTTCATATAGATCACTCATTCCGACAATATAGAGTTGCTTGCAGTCAATTCTAACCTTGCATGAAATGCCAGTATGTTTATATGTATATGACATAAACGATATGTTGTTTTTGTTGGCATCCGTTAGTCTCGAGAGACAATGGAACTGCGCCCATGAGAGATGTCCCGGTTGGTGGTTGTTGAACGTCTGCTGTGACTAAGTCGTCCAATTCGGGAGTGGCAGTCCCTGCTGCACTTGCTGAACTTGAAGGTTGTGTCAGGTGATGGTTGACGCTGCTTCTTCTTCCTCTGCGATCGTCTTTCATCAGCTAGCAAGCGTTGCTTGTCCTCTCCGGCTTTCAGACCAGTGATCAGAGCATGTCGCGATCCTGATCTGTCTAGAGCGAGCTCTTCCCAGGTGTTGACATCAATATCAAGGGCTTTCATGTCATGCTTACAGACATCTTGAAGCGGAGATGTGGCCGTCCGATCGACCTTTTGCCAGAGGCGAGTTCTGAATAAAGAATGTCTTTGGGGATCCGTCCGTCAACCATCCGACGTACATGGCCAGCCATCTGATGCGGTGTTGGCGGAGTGTGATCATGCTGAGAATCTTGGCACGCTCGAGTACCTCGTTGTTTGTTACTCGATCACTCCAGGTGATCCTAAGTATGCGTCGGAGGCATCGCATGTGAAAGGCGCTCAGTCTTTTCTCTTGTGAGGCGTACAGAGTCCAGGTTTCACTGGCGTACATGAGAGTGCTTAGCACGCATGCACGGTACACAGTGATCTTAGTGTTCATGGTCAGCATGCTGTTGTTCCACACTCTCTGCGACAACCTGGAGAGAGTTGTTGATGCCTTTCCGATCCGCTTGTTGAGCTCAGCATCGAGCGAGAGGTTGTTGGTGATGGTAGAGCCGGATACATGAACTGACAGACCACCTCAAGTTCGTAGTTGTTGATGATGATGCTTGGGGGTTCCGCGTCCTGAACCATCACGTTCGTTTTCTTTAGGCTTATGTTTAACCCAAACTAATCACATGCTTTAGCAAAGCGGGCCATCAAGCGCTGCAGCAGAGCTTCTGTGTGGGTGGCTAGAGCAGCATCATCTGCGAAGAGCATGTCCCTGCTGGTTACTTCACGCACTTTGCTCTTTGCCTTCAGTCGTGCCAGGTTGAACAGTCTGCCGTCTGATCGTGTGTGCAGGTAAATCCCTTCTGTGGACGTCCCAAAGGCATGCTTGAGCAGGACTGCGAAGAAGATGCCGAAGAGCGTGGGGGCAAGGACACAGCCCTGTTTAACTCCACTGCGGATGTTAAAGGGGTCGGATGTTGAGCCATCGTACTACACTGTGCCTTTCATGTCATCTCGAAGGACTGGATCATGCTTAGCAGCTTTGGAGGGCAACCAATATTCGCCAGGATTGTGAAGAGTCCGTCTCTGCTGACCAGATCGAATGCCTTGGTGAGGTCTATAAAGGCCAGGAAGAGGGGTCTGTATTGTACTCTGCATTTTTCCTGCAGTTGTCTGACAGAGAAGATCATGTCGATTGTGGAACTCTCTGCGCGGAACCCGCACTGCAACTCTGGGTAAACTCTGGCAGCAAGCGTCTGCAGTCTGTTCAGGATGACGCGTGCGAAAACTTTACCCACGATGCTGAGAAGTGATATGCCCCTCTAGTTGTTGCAGTCGGTTCTGTTGCCCTTGTTCTTGTACACGTTTATGATGTTAGCATTTCTCATGTCCTGAGACACTGCCCCCTCGTCCCAGCACTGGCAGAGAAGGTCGTGCAAGTCTGTGAAAGCACGCTACATCCACACTTGATGAGTTCTGCTGTGATGCCATCCTTCCCTAGAGCTTTACCTAGGGACATTTTCTCTAAGGCCTTCTTTAGTTCGTCTACAGTAGGTTTCTCGTCCAGTTCGGCCATGAGAGGGAGGTTTTCAATGGCGTTGAGGGCATCATTGTTCACGTGGTTTTCTGTGGAGTACAGTTCGGAGTAATATTTCCCCCAACACTCCATCTGCTTGCCCTTGTTGTGGATGGTATCGTCTGTGGCAGACTTCAGTGGTGCTGTCCGTTCCTTCGTGGGACCCATTGCTTTCTTAATGTCATCGTACATGCCTCTGATGTTTCCAATATCTGCTGCTGACTGGATACTCTGACAGAGCTGAAGCCAGTATTCATTGGCACACTGCCGTGCTAATCTCTGCACTTTGCTTCTGGTAGACCTGTATGCCTGTAGTGTATTCTGACAGGGCGATCGCTTGTATTGCAGGTGAGCACTGCGACGCTCTTCTATGGCTGGCATAAGTGTGGCAGAGTTAGCCTTAAACCAGTCATTGTTCTTTGATTGCTTCTTACCAAAGATCCGTTTGGCTGTGTTGTATACAGTCTCTCTGATGTGATCCCATCTTTCTTTGGCACTGCCGTTGGGGGTTCTGAGTCAAACGTCTTGGAAAGAGTATAGGTGAATTCCTCAACCTTGTCTCGATATGATGTCTTGCTCACATCAATGCGTGGTTGACCCTCTTGCCTAGAGCGGTGGATCTTCTTTGGCTGAAGCTTCATTTTGCAGCACACCAGCAAGTGGTCGGTGTCGCAGTCAGCACTGTGGAAGGTACTGGTAAGAAGCACACCCTTCATGGCTGACCGTCTTGTAATGATCAAGTCCAGCTGGTCTAGGGTTTAGACCGGGGATGCCTCCAAGACACTTTGTGCTGCGGCTTTGTCTGAAAGAATGAATTGGTGCTGCTGAGTTCGTGGTACGAGCACATCTCTAGAAGGCGCTGCCCATTCTCATTCATCTTCCTAACGTCAAACTTGCCAAGACAGGAGGGCCAAGAGTCATGATCGGCACCCACCCTAGCATTGAAGTCGCCCGCAAAATCAAGTTCTCTTCCTTGGGAATTTTGTCGATGAGCGAGTTTAACTCATCATAAAACTCATCCTTGGTATCTGTGGAGGATCTTAGTGTGGGAGCGTAAACACTGATCAGGTTGACGGGCCCATTTGTGGTGTGGAGGCGGAGGGATAGCAGTCTTCCATTTCCTTGTTGGCAGGGTTCTATCATTTCCAGCAGAGTGTTCCTGACAGCGAATCCAACACCAAACTCTCTGGTTTCATCTGCACTCTTTCCTTGCCAGAAGAATGTGTAGTTCCTTTCTCTGAGGGACCAAGAATCTGGTAGTCGTGTCTCCTGTAGTGAAGCAATGTCGACCTGGAGCCTTGCAAGTTCGTCGTTGATGACTGAAGTATTGCGAACATCACTGATTGTCTGGAGATCATCTGGAAGCGCAGTCAGCATGGTCCGACAATTCCAGGTATCTAGCTTAAGGATTGAAGTCTTCCTTTTATTTTTATTTTGTTATTTCTTGGTGCAGTAGTTGCAGTTCGCTTGTCAGGTACTCGCATACCTTAAGCCTTACGCACCCAGCAAGACAGGCGAACTGCGGCGGGACGGCACCTTATTGGCTGGGGGCTGCCCAGTTTGAGGCGGGCGGTAGCTGTCCAGTGAAACATGTTGGTCTCTCCCACCGTCAGAAGCAACCCCTGGCGTCTTGCTCTACGCCAATCGAGCGGTGACTTACAAATGATAAACTGTTGATTCCCGTGTTGTGTCGACGCTATGGAGCGAAGCTGGAGTGTCCTCTCCAGTGCGCAAGCCTGGGCAGGGTGATATGGATAATCAACTATTGCCCATGCAGCTGATCCCCCCTCTCCAAGCAGCTGATGGATCAAAGGGAAAGGACAAGCCGATACGTCATGGCACCAGCTGCGTCGAAGGAGTTGCCGAGATGACACTGAAATCAATGCCAAGTCGCCTTAGGGACTCCGACTCCGGATTTTCTGTTGTGGTGTACTCCCTTAGCCTTTCCCCTGAGAGGGTATAGTCGCAAGGCAGCGAAGGTTTGAAATCCGGAGCTTACCTTCTCCTAGATGGGCGACCACCCAAGGTTAACGAGCCCCATCTGCCCGAAACATCTGGTTTTGAGGCGCCAGAAGCTCGGCTGTCATCCCTTCTCCTGTCAGTTTAAACAGGTTCCGCCACTCGTGAAGGCCTGGAGCTTGATTTGGTTGTCAGAGGCTCTATCAGACGCAAGTCATTGGGAGATTTCCAAGGGAAGTGGGTGCTTATCTCCCACATCCGTCCCCTGCGATGACAACCCTTGAAACCCATATGTAGTAATTACATCCGATCTCTGATATACTAATCGTTCTAAATTTGTTTCATTAAAAGGAAACAAGGCAAGCATAATTTGCTTTTAGTGAAATATTGATACATATCGTGGTATAACTTGTTCACTAAATTGCTATTAGTGTCTTCGCCGTAACCTAATCTCAACCGGGATCTTTAGAAACCAAAGCGGGAATTCGTCCGAGGATAATTAAGAAGGCTTTTACCAAGGAATCAGATTTCGCTTCCTTGAATTCGTTCTTCTAAAACCCATGGTATTACATATAATTTGTCCTTCAGCTCAATATCAAATATAAAATACCGTTTATATTATATGTTTATATAGAAACACAACAAAACATTAGTTTTGAAGGATATTAGAAGTTACCAATATAATATTGTGCTGCCATTAGTTCATTTCTTCTAATTCTAGATCTGAACTAATTTGTTTGGGGAACGAAATTATAAGCAATGCACATTTAAATCGATCGTTATGTGTACTTAAAGCTATTAATTAGTAATATATAATTTATTTAATACTACTATAGAAAACAACCTCCACAGACTTTTTATAAATCGCCAGGTCAATGTTCTCTTCTATCAAGCAAAAAAACCTGAATTGGATAACTGGTGCAGATGTTTCGTGAAAACCTACTTACTTACCACATCAATAGAATAGGGTTTACTTATTCTAACCATTTTTAACATGTCAGCCCTCTCGAATAATAATTTTGAACTTTGAAAGTTTCTGAATTTAGTTTTTTTTATTTGTGTAATCATTGTGCATATATGCATTAAACATGCAGGTTCCACCTAGTTATTGTTTTCGTCTCGTTTTTGTGATATCATCTGGTCGGATTTTGTGGCCTTGCAAAAGAAATCGGTAGATTCCGAAAGCGCTTTGGCTTGTTTTACACCAGTTGTGCACTTTGATTTGCCATCTTGTTTGATCCATTGCTGTTGCACATAACGATATTCTCCGTGTGATTTGTAACCTGTATATATTTCTCTATCTGAAGAGAAACACAAACTTGATACATTGGAATATCCTGACGCACGATACTCCAATATTAACAACATTTGCCATATGGTTATCTCCGCATAGTTTGCGCGTGACTGATAAGGATAAATGTCACTG
This sequence comes from Sinohyriopsis cumingii, assembly GCA_028554795.2. Classification (NCBI taxonomy): domain Eukaryota; kingdom Metazoa; phylum Mollusca; class Bivalvia; order Unionida; family Unionidae; genus Sinohyriopsis; species Sinohyriopsis cumingii. Next base: position 118,746,015 of record CM068831.1, read on the forward strand.
AATGGAGACAATTTCCAGGCCAAACCTTCTACACCCACACATTCTTTGCATTCAATTATCAGTACACCGTAAAGATGCTAAATATGACAATTAACCAAACTATAACTCTGGTCAAAAACTTCACGAAAGCAGTATAGTCCTACTTTCGAATTTCGTATTCGTGCCACGCATTCAGTTAAGTAGTTTTGATATTGTTGGAATTAAGCCCTCGAACATGAGTTACACTATTCATATTGTTTCTAATAAATGCAAATTTATGAGAACCTATTCTTTGCTACATGTAATTTTATATAACAAATAACCTTAGTATTACATACCTAAAAGCAGTCATTCCTTTATGGTATTTCACATGAGTGAGGGCAAAATATTTGTCTATATTCAATAACGTTTTTATTAAATACTTGAAAGCAACCATGTTAATCGTTCTTTTCTGTTATTGGAGTAATACAAGAAAGACTATACAAATTAGTTCAGTATTGTATTGAACATTTCACATGTGGTCAATTCTATGAATGAAACAAGGAACTCTACTGATATGTGATTATTATCAACAAGCAGTGAAGTAAATTAAGTTTGGAAAAGAGACAGCGCTAATATCTAATTCAAGAAATGCAAGAAACTATCACCATTCGTAAAATGTTACTGCGATTAGTCATCCTACATATAGGTTCGCAAAAACAAAATACGTTCAGGTCATTAGAACATCAGACTCATCTTGTTAGCGTAGGTAAAATCGTATAATTACTCCTGTTTTACAGAATCATACAATAAATCATACATTTTGTTACCTGTTTATTTCTGGTTTCTTTTGTGCAACCATTTTTCGTGACTTTATGGCCTTGGAATATTAATCGGTAGATTCCGAAATGGCATCGGCTGGTTTCACAACAGTTTCGCACTGATGTTTCCAATTTTTTCAATCAAATCCATTATTTCTATAACCCAACTTGGGGTCCTTTGTTATAACAATATCTAACATACTTAAGAGTAGCAACTTTCATCCTCGTTCAATATTGCTTCTTTCATTTATAATTGTTTAGTTCATTATATTAATTGTGTTTCTGCGTTTTTTCTGGTTCATAGCGTAATCATCTTGCATTGACTTTGTGAACTTGTGACCTTGAAATATAAATCGGCTGATTGCGGAAAAGGTTCTGATCTTTTCAGTATGGTTTTACACCGTTATTTAATTTTTGTATCATATCTATTATTTCCCGGGCCAACACAATCTTCTTCGATCCATTGCACTCACATATAATGATATTGGCTGCATGATTTGTAACCTTGTATATATTGATCTGTTTACGACAAACAGAAAATCAAATTGATATATGAAACAACAAAATGCAAAAGAAAGCAATATTGGCAACATTTGAAAGCGAAATAATTTGGCAACAGAAGACTAAATTTCCTTCTTGCTAGTAAATGTATTGTGTTATTTTTCTTTATAAAAATAAGTATGATGCAAACAGGATAATAATGGATTTAATTGGTGATGTCAAATGTTTCATTACAAAATAGTTTTCATTTTCGAAGAGCATCTAGGAACTATAAATATGTAAACCTATTAAAGTCATATAAAGGATAAAACTAATAAGCAGACCTGTCGATACAAAAATATCGAAACATCGAATGACGCGTGATATCTTGAGATTGTTCTTGACGATTCGAATTTTTGTTATTTTTACTGGTACATTGATCATCAGCATTTTCTTCAAACATTTGACCTTTATCGTGCAAGATGAAGGAAAAACCAAGGAAAGTATATATTTTATTGAACGTTCTGTTTTTTTTAAATAATCAGAGTTATTATGTTTATTTGACTTTATGCCCTTAATATTCGAAAATTAGAGTTGTCTTCCCTGCGTTGTAGAGTCTTATGGAAAATAACTTTATACATGGACTTTATTCTTCCCGAATATTTTACAAACTGCATGTAAACGTATCTACCTGAGTATGTCTGACGTTCGATATTTAGAATCTGACGTTGTTGGACGTTAATCTAAAATTCGGCAATAAGTGTCCATATGGCTATCTTCACAAAGGCAGAGCGTGACTGAAAAGGGTCTGAATTACACTTTAAAAATGTTAAATAAAACAATGAACTAAATTATAAATCTGGTCAAAAGCTTTATTAGAGCAGGTGTGCTCACAGGTTTGCTCACACCTCTGACTCACCTACTCGTGTTATACATTCCACTGAGTAATGTTAACATGTTGTTAATGTTCGCATGATACATATAACTTATATACATTATTTTGTGCTCGAGCTCATTCAGTGGCCAAACTTAGGCTCGCAGCAAGAAGAGATATGCAGATAAGCAAGACACAGCATAAATCGGATATTGATGGTATAGGTAAAATCATACAAAATCTACTACCTCTAGAAGAATGAAACTTACAAAATAATACCGGCACGTTTATCAATACCTATGATACGCAATTTACTTTGAATGCCTATTGGTTGGTTGCCAATAGGATTATTTTATTAGGTACTATTATTATTATTATACTGTTTCCTCATAGTTCCTTTGTTTTCGACGTTTTTTCTTGTTTCTTTTGCGTAATCGTTTTTCTTGACTGTGTTGCCTTGAAAACGGAATCGGTAGATACCGAAAGCTATTCGGCCGGATTCACAATAGTTCCTTCTCAGTTTTTCATTCATATGAATTTTTCCATGACCTACACAATCTTTCGTGATCCTGTGCTCTTGTAAATTGTATTATTTCTTGTTTGATTTGCGTCATGCATATTTTGTTATGCTTATAGACAAAGATAAAAAAGTAAAGTGATATATGAAGCGCATGATGCATAATAATGCCATATTGATAAAATATTCAAGCTCAAACTATATGTAAACTACAGACTCATATCTGTACCGGCAAGATATAGTGTGCAAGGAGTGTTCCGTCTCTTGATAACATGTTTTTTGTTACAGGACCACATAACGATTGATTTATTTCAACAGGTTTCGCTGATTACAGCAATGATCAAGACATGATTGCGTACCAAAGACGGAATTAGTGAAGACCAAATCATCATCAATATTTTAATTAAAAACGTCTTCCTCATGTTTCATTAGAAAATTTGTATCATTTTTGAATGAGCATATTCACTTTTTACTATTATTTGCGCTTTTGACCAATCGTATAAACTTAGCATTTTCATTGAAAGTTCTTATCGAGGAATATACCTAGAATTCAATTATTAGCGCTAATTTAAGATTTAATTTAAAATTTGGAATTATTATTTTTATTTTGCTACGTCCTTGTACTACAAGTTCCAAAGTTGTAAAGATATACCGAAACTGTGAGATTAATTTTACATTCCTATCGTTATTTTGCTTGCTATCTTAAATAAAAAATAAGCCATTTTGAAACAAACTGTTAAGGTACTTACATGAGTTTGACTTCAATTTACCAGAGTCTAATGCGAAACTGATTCCCTCGTGTATGTATCATGCCAATCTGACGTTAAGAGATAAGTGTCCATGTGGTTATATTCACATTGGTATCTCGTGACTGATAAGAATATGTCTCGCTTGTTCAAAACTAGTAAACCGCCACTATCCGTGAATATGAGGCTTGTTTCATTATAACTAACATTAAACATAATACATTTAACATATGTACGTACCGATTAGGTGCCCCAAGATGTTAGAGCGTCCGCCTTGGATGCGGGAGGAAGCGGGTTTGAACAAAAGTTTTATCAAATATTTCTGACAGCTGCCTCGCTATTTGGTCAACATTAAGGGGTTAGTTTTAGGGCTAAACTGCCACACTGCAGACATCATAACAATATGACTGAAAGGGTTATAAAAGCCAGGCTAAAATCCAAATCACACACACACACACACACGTGTATTCATATACTTGTGATGACCTTGAGATATGACTACATTTAGAGGACCATAAGAAGGAATGAAAGTATATGTTAAAAGTTTGAAAGTAAGCTTAACTGTAAGCTGGTCAATTTCTGTATCACTTTATTTTTGCCGTATACTTCTTTAACATTATGACGACTACTCTTACTTTGCCATCGTTGTGAGGAAGTCTTTGTGAGGACATCATTTTGAGGACATCATTGTGAGGACTAAATACACACAATCAAAGACTACCATCACCTGAGAACATGAATATTTTGTTTATTGCACCTGTCCTGCATAAAAAGACGAGAATATATTGATTTAAAAGATTAAGAACTAATGTATCTGCAATTAAAACTAAATACAGACAGATACCCGAGCTTAAATGTTCAAATCTTATTAAAATATAAGTTTATGTTATTTTGCCAAAAACAAAACCTCAGGCACTGTTTTGCAACTTTGTAACCTCTTTTATTAACATAATCAAAAATTACCATCCAATTGGTAAATGTGAAATGATGTTATAGCAAAAATATGCATCAAGTGCAGATAGTCCAAAATACAAACTTAGAATATGAAACATATCTAAATTGTTAATACATTTATTAAAATAAAAAAATATGATTTCAAAACTGAAGGCTGACACCAAAGCAACACAAATGTCATAAGTCAGTTTGCCCATTGCAAATTCACTGGAAGATGCCTTTGGGAAATCTGCGCTTGACTCATTAGATGACAATATATCACAACTAAACTTTAAATATTAGGCAGAACAAAACGGGAAGTTGAGGAAATTGCGTTCCATTCGTTTTACAGTTAATTTTTATTTTGTTTATGCCTTAAAATCATATGCCCATAATTAATGTCATACAAAAGATGTGCGTAAATGATAAATGAAGATACATATGTACGCTAGAAGGAAGCGAAGGGTTAGAATGCCTATATATAAATGTATTTGTGGATATACATAGATAAATATATTATGGTTTTGAAATAATTTGAATTAAGAGAGTATATATAAAAAGGGAAGGTAGGTAATGTACATTAAACTGAAACATTAAAAAATCTAAAGGGTTCATCTGATTTGCTTTTGGAACCGTTATTTAATTCCCTTTACTACGCCTATATGTGTTAGGAGATCAACATGTACAGTAATGAAATCTAGACTTTATGGAATAATATTATGTTCTTAAAACTAAATCATTTGAGAACACTGACTTATCCATTTGATTTACAATAACCATTTAGTCAACATGAAGTCGGCGACACACATTTAAAATCTCTCTGACGAGTTGACGTTTGAGAAGGTGTTACGTACACTTATTTTAATTCGTTTACTTATTTTCCCAAAGAATAAAGTGTTATCAGCCTTCTGAAATTTTCACGTAAACAATCATACAATATATGATAAACACTGATTGGGTTGCTAGCGTTTAGGCTGATTTATTAGGCATTTAAAGAGATATAAATGGGTATAATAATTATGAAATTACTGCTTTATTAAGCATGCCTGTAAAATAAATCTCACACGAGTTACATTATTAACTTGTTCAAGTATTACATAATTACCATAAAATAGGCAATATGCATCAAAATAATCTTTGAGAAGAAGATTGTTTAGTGTCGGGAATCTCGGCATAGTATGCAGCCCGCAATCTTTCCATGGTTGTGTTAGTGATCGAAGTTCTCGTACCACGAAATGTGCACATTTTTCATTAAAGGAAAAAGAGGCTTGTCGAACATCCTTTTAATGAAATATGTATCCGAGCGGTTTATAACTGACACAGCGTACATACTGTACACATTTGATATCTATATTACATGCAAATACATGCGTTTGCACGTTGAATGGAGTTTAAGACTGTCATCAGGCAACTGTGTATTGACCGAGGGAATGAACTACTTCTTGGACCAGCGTATGGAACTAAGTGTGGAATATATGCCAAGCAAAATGATGAACAGTCAAAAGGTAATTAAAATACCTTAATATATTTACAGTTGATCGAAATCATTATTATGCTTTAATAACAATACTACCGATCATACACTCTCTCTATGTCTCTCTCTCTCATATTAGTCGGCTTGAATTAACTTTTACCATCATTTACAAGTCCAGAGGCATCTTGGGATGACTCAAACGAAAATCCTCCTGTTAGCTAGTATTTTCATAGATTTTCGCCCTTATCTTGCTAATATAGTCCAGAGAGAGAGAGAGAGAGAGAGAGAAGGGGGGGGGGGGGGCTGGTGGACATTTTCGTATTGAATTAACATAATCGATTTTAGAACATTATCATAGGTTTAAGAAACAACAACCAAACATTAGATACACAACAGTATGGACCACTCCGGTGGATTAGTGGTTAGTGCGTCCGCGTCTGATACGGGAGGTCGCACGTTTAATCTCCGGCCGAATCATACCAAAGACATACAAAAGGTAATGCTGCCCCCCTGGCGCTCATCATTAAGAGGTTAGTGGTAGGACCTGTCGGCCTGTTGTCAGGATAATAAAACTGGCGGGGGGACAGCGTGCTACATGTCTGCAGCATGGTTCCTCAGTGCAAGACATCATACTAATCTGCTATACTGCAGATATCGTAGTAATATGACTGAAAGTGCACACATACCGTCACAATGAACCATATTGTTGTATGTTACTTGGTTTAAGTTCAATTTCAAGGTTTTCCCAACTTCTTTATCTCCCTCACTGCAAGGTTCCTGAGTACGGAAAGCAGAAAGGTTTGCAATGAAATTGTGTACTCATTTAGAAAACTGGGATTATTAATATTTGTATCGTTATTTTCATACTTCCTTAGTGATTAATAAGTGGACAGAGGCAAAGGCGCCGTTGCAAGAATGTTTATATATGCAAACTATTGCTTCATGGGCGGATGACAAATTAATATGCAACCAGTATTGGTATTCCAAATCGCTTCATACCAGCACTATAAAAGCCATGCTATTTATAATATATATATATATATATATATATATATATATATATATATATATATATATATATATATATATATAATGTAACTGAAAAAATAAAATATAAATATATAGTACCTGTTGTCAAAACTTGCTTCACATATTCATGTTATGTCACGGATTACAAAATGGAAATTATACACTTTAACAGAGATAGACTGATTATATAAACTATGGACCATTATGTAAAAGAAGATTGCGATATGTGTAATCACACACAAAGCTGATGATATATGTACATTGGGAGATCGTAAAATATGAAAATTGCAAATCATGAAGAATTACTAACTGTACACGACCTCTCTTAATGTATTTTCCTTTCCAACAGGATAATGCCCGAGACTAATATAAACTTCTTACTGGCATCAGTCAAGTAGATTCTGAAAGTCCTAATAACAATAATACGAGTGTTTATTATATTTTATATCAAATTGATGACTTGTGCTAGTAACTGATGACGAGATTAACAACTATAACAACTATAACAATTGTACGAGAAAGGTGAGGGGGTGAGCATAAAGTCAAATTGAGTTATTCTTTATTTCTACTTTATGAATATCTGACGTTATCAACATTCAATTAGTTACATGTACTATATTGCATTGAATCAGTTTCAGATCACATATCGTAACAAGTTCATGATCTCTCCTTCTAGAAGATCCAACTAATAGGACCAAAGCAACACTGTTGTGTCCTTATTAGACATAAGATTATCACCATTTTTGTTTAGAATGGACTAGATATCATACGTTTTTTCCGTGAAGACCCGATGGCTATATAACTATATTATGTGGTATAAAAAGAATGTTCAAAATGCCTACCATGGTGGCCATACTTAACATCAGATGGGTACCAGTTTAATTTAGGAACAAGACCTTACAATAAGTATGTTGGTGAGAACCTCATATTGGTGCGACTATCCACTCAGAAGTAGCGAGAACAATATTGTCAAGATGGATGCAGTGTTTAAGTGTCATCCGTTTCATTTAGAATCAATTAGACTACGTGTGGTAAACTTTCATGGTTCATGGCAATCCTCACGGTCCAGTCGTACCAGTAGACAATGCTTCTTTACAATGTGTTATCTTCATATTTGTGTATGATAAATTCAATGAGCATAGTTCACTTAAAGTGGTCGTGTATGTGAATATCTGAAGAATTTCAATGAATTTTATTATAAAATACCACCGCTGAAACACGGCATTACTTGAGAAGAATATAACAAAACCTAGGTATTCCGTATCTCATCGTTCTAAATTATGCACCAGTCATTTTTGGACTAAGGATGGGAATGGAATTATGTACAATTGTAAATTTAAATTCACTTTCTCAGCTTTCCTTGATTAAAGACATACTCTATTTCAGTTTGAAATACATGTTTAGACCAATGGTAGCAGGGGAACCCCATAATGCTATAAAAGTCAGGTTCCTTTTCTCTGTTCTCAAAAGATCCATTGTTACAGCGGTATTTTGCAATTAAAGCAAAATTGGTGGTGGTTTGTCCTTGCACGTATTATACAGGTGGTATAATGCAAAGATTTGTCTCTCAGTATAAATGTGGGAAGTAGCAAAGGCTCTATATACCGCTGACACATAAAAACGCAACTTTAAAAACATGCAACAACGCTTGTGATGTATATTTAATTTGTATTTGTTGGCCTTTATCATTATTTGTTACGTATCTCTAAATTGTGATATTGACCTTGGTCAGTAATTGACTTTAATACCTACCGAACAACACTCTTATTTTTGTGTAAACAATACAATACATAACTAATATTTATCTATGATTTTAGATTATATATTAAGATAAATATTACTTGAAATAAACGTTTACTTGAGCTTGAATTTAGGACACTGAAGTTCCTCTTGGGAATCCCAAGAGTACTTGCTGCATTACATGTTCTTAACTGAAGTTTACTAAGAGACCTGACCTTGTTTAAAACTTAAAATATTCTCAAAAAAACTTTATCCTGGTTCTGTTCTTACATTTCGTGGTTTTCGCTACAGTGGGAGATGTATCAGAACTTCTTTATTGCATGTCTTAACATCAGCTTTTGAGGATTCAATTTAGGTTGCATTTCAGTTTGTGTTTTCGATTATGAAGTTCTTTAAATTATTCACTGGAATTTCAAAGTACTCATTCTTACTTCTTATACTAAATCACTATTTAGTTTAAGAGGTTTCGGTTTATATCACCCCGAAACATGAAGACTATTGGCACATTAGCACATTCGAGTCTATTAACATATTAAGTTCAATCTTGGAATTTGTTTGCATCACTACTGGAATTCATTTGAGGAAGAGGACGACAACCGCAATTTCAGAAAGAGAAAAGAGAGAGAGAGAGAGAGATAGCGATAGCGAAAATAAGCGAATTGAGTGTGTGTGTGTGTGTGTGTGTGCGATTTTGATAATTATCATAGCTTTAACAACTGTTCAGTCATATTACTACAATATCAGCAGCGTGTGGGTACAGATTGATGTCTAGCACTGGGGTATCACGCTGCTGTCCTACCTAGACACGTTATCCTAAGAGCAGGATAACAAGTGCCAACATTAAACTCTTAATGCTGAGCACCTGGGACGGTACCAATTGTATGTCTTTGGTATGACTCGGCCAGGGTTCGAATCAGCAATCTCCCCCATCCAGGACTGATGCTATAGTCACTATGCCAATGGCGTGGTCTATATGCACATATAAATAAAAAGAAGAGATGAAAATACAGGGAGAAAAGGAAAATGAGGAAATGCAATTTAGATTAAAATATTTGAACTGAAAAGGTGGTCGAAGCATTTAAAAAACAAATAAACTACTTGGTGATCCTAAAATTAAAAACAAAAAATAAACTACGTGATTCTCTCTGGATATACTTGGAGAAGTAAAAACGCGTTAGAGTAATTTCAGTATGACCAAAGCAATTAGACAATTGAACATGTATGCAGCGAATATTATTTAAGAAATGTGTTTGTGATTTGAATTTTTAATGTAGCTTTAAAATAGTTTAAGTCATATCGCAATGATGTATGCAGTGAGAAAGTTTATAGTGATGTCTAGCAATATCCATTATGCTACAGACATGTAACATCTTGTCCCACTCAGTCACACAACACTGGCCTGAGCAAATGTGGGACCATATTCTGATCATTTTGGTGGGGCCCTCTGGATTTAAGCACGTGACACCTTGTGAATAATGTATTTAAAAATAATCTTTAAAACTAGATTTATATGATGTTGAAATTAATTTTTTATGATATTGAATTTAAAATCGGTCCCATCAGACTAAGTCCGACCAAGCAGTTACATTATCCTGACGCCTGGCCAACCAGTTCAATCACTAACCTATTAATGCTGAGTGCTAAGCGAGGCAGCTGCTAGCACCATTTTTATAAGTCTTTCTTATGACGCGGCCGGGGTGCGAACCCACAATCTCCCTTATGCGAGGCAGACACTCTAACTACTAGGCCATCGGCACTCTTTGTTCAGGACCTAAGACAATTACCAGCCCTAATCCCACTATACATATCAGGGGCAAAAGCTTACACAGTAAGACTAGGGTAACAGTATAATGTTGCTCAGTTAGCAACCTTAATGCTATAGTAATCCATCATTCAAGTATTAATTTCTAATTTTGAAACAATAATGCAGCCAGCGCTTTTAAAATTCAATTTTTACTGACCACTTTACGGGGCCTTCCATGGGACAACTACTTAATTCAGAATATAATAATCAAGACCTTAGTTATTATATAGTACATGTATATAGTACATGTTTGACAGGTCAATTTTAAGCAACGATACGAGCCCCTGTGGGTTGAACCGGATACAAGGAAGTTGTCACAGATGATCACTAATGAAAGAACGAACATCTCCTTTGGACGAATATAATAAACCATTTTATAAAGAATCGTTTTTGGTATTACCAGTTTGATCCAGTACGTCTTGTCATTGTCCTAGAGTTAGGTGCATAAAGTCTCGAAGAAGTAAAATCCATGTACACACCAAATCACCCGCCACAAATACCGTACTATATCGCTTAAAATAACAGCATTGCTGCTGGCATCACCAATTTACCATTTTACATAATTATTTCTGTTCAAAAATCGCTAATAATACTAGTAATTATTTTATGAGTCGTATTTATAGATATAAGAACTTTACAGTGACACTGTTCTCATTGGATGACAAGCAATGTGAAGTCACGCGCCTTCTAAGTGGCTAAGCGTTTACACACCAGTCTACAGCCCAACGAGAGTCGCAAATTGTGTGAACAATACACACTGAAGGTAAGTGTATGTCAGACATTACCTACTTTGTGAGGACTTTCACAATAACGCGTAATTGATATCTTATGATCATTCTCAACCGTTTGCAGACGAAAACTTCGAGGACGGATGTGTAAGTCTTCACAATGTAGTCCAGTTCTCAAGATGTTGGCGTGCATTCAAACTCAATTGCCCGCAAGTATACCAAAACATACCCCACCGACAAAACACAATTAAATGTTGATATTATAAAATAATGACGTAGTGAATCTGCAAAAAATGTAAGATACAATGATAAAACGATGGGACATTACTATTTCCTATGGAAGTGGTCTTTTTGATTGCCTATATTCGATGTTGTCAGTGAGTTTTACAGTTGTTGCCAGGATAATGTGGTCTGGTTTTCTATAATACCTGAACATGAAGATATACATTAATTGTGGAATCGCACGTATTTCATTAAATAACTATTACAGAAGAAAGCATTGCTATGCAAGTTCACTCAATTGCACTTGTAACCTGAAGGAGATGTAATGTTTCGACTCATTCAGTCTTTCTATCTCACACATGCACACAGAAACTGACTCTAACAGCAAGAACCGTATGCACTTCGAAGTCATGTTTCTATTTCTTTATTATTCGTATTATATTTTACTTCATTTTGCAATTTAGGTCTCTATATGTATAGTATTTATATTTGTTATATGCTCATCTTTTCCCCCGTTAACTTTACATTGTTAGAATCGTTCAATAGTACACGATACTGAACTCGCGCGACAACAGACATATAGCATTCACGTGCATAAAGGAACTACTTTCTATTGTAAACAAACAATGGACGCAGACGCCAACACTTTTGATTTGTACACAAATCATGTACACTCGCGTAAGAGGCTCTTTACGTTGTGGTTGTTTAAATTTATTTCTGAATAACTAAAACAGATGTTTCGTGGACTGCCACATACCAGCTGTTTTGGCACATTCCGCGTCGATACAATGTTACGGATTTAGGCTAGCTACATTATATAAGATACGCAAGATGATGTCCTTACAAATAACATATAAGTGACAAGTCATATACTCTCTTCTTAGCTGGTGATAAGAATGGCAAAAGAAACTATGCTTACAGTTTTACATCCTGAATTTCCTGAAAATGCATTTTCTTAATTTTGCAAATCCGAATTATATGAGCCATGTCATAGCTTTTCAATATGGATTACACATTTCGAAATTCTGCTGTAATTTCGATGATAAGAGCAATTACATACTCCTTACTGCACTCAAAATGAAATAAACATTAGATTCCATAGTGTCTTTTTGTTAATTGCAATTGAAAGACTTCATATTTTCCCACATTATGATTTCAAACATGCAATGATAGAAACAGAAACACATTTGCAGATGTAAACACACTTCTCCTGCGCCACTTCAATCCGATGTATTTCATGTATAATTTGCTGAGATGAATCCAGTCCAAAATCACAAACTTTCGTCGAATCGAAACAAAATTCCAAAATATATTCATTCCAGATCAAATGGAAAAGTTGTTGCAATGCGCTTTCGTTCACAATAGGACTGCAAATTTCAATTTTAACTAGACACGCCATTTTCTGTCAAAAGTTATGTCGAGCGCGCGACTAAGTTCAAATTTATTTGAGCGGAGTTATGTGCGCATTAACAATGATGTCATTGTGTAATGACAAATCTGCGCTTGTGTATTTAGTTTGGAATACGGCATGTAATCATTTAAGTTGTTTCTTGTAGTGTATTTTGTTTATATAAATAAACCTTAGGTAGAATAAAAATAAGAATATAATAAAAAGCTTACTGCATTTGTATCGGAAAATATGAACTCGTTTTGTCGAAAGGATATACTTCACTCCCAAGGCCGTGCAGTATTCGATCCCAAAACTCGTTCATATATTCCCATACAAATGCAGTAACCTATAAATATATATAAATATATGCATGTACAGAGAGAGAGAGAGAGAGAGAGAAGTTATTCAGCATCATTCGCAGACAGTTGATTCTTAGGATGTGATGTCATTTAGTACCATTGTTGGCCATTATATTTATTACGTGTCAAGAACTGGAAGCTTATTTTGACATTTTTTATTAGTACTTGCAAAGGCGTCATTAAAAAAAATACGTTATTCTGGTATTTCATATGCAAATTAATATTAGCAAGACAAATGTAAGCCAATGCAAATTCTTATTTAGATTTAATTTGCCTTGTTTGCTATTTAGTCTTTATTTATTTTATTTTTTATATTTTATTATATGCTAATGATATCATTGCAATGTATGTTGAACTTGACCTTATCCTAAATTATGTTCAGTTTCTACCAAACCTGAATTAATGATTTTGGTTTTGTTGTAAACATATTTATCGCAATCTGAGTCTTGAACTGTTAAATGTTTTCGTGAATCGCCACGTAGCAGAATTAGTTGTATAATTGTAGTGACGACAGATATTTATTTGGGCTAAAAAATTAATTTCTTCAAAGTACTTAAGTCAAATGATTGTTCTCTGGAAATACAAGTGCGCTTCAAAAATAAACATTCTTGGAAATATAGACTTTAATTTATACTGAAATTTCAAATAAGTATTTATTCCTGAGTTGTATTTTTGTGATCCAACAAAATACTCTTGGCACATGACCACGACGCAGATCAATATTCACATCAGTACTTTCAGCTTTCTGCTACAGTGTATTCTGAACTTTAAGTATTAGGACTTGTGTCTGTAATCCTAAGATTATTTGGGACTTAATTCGCAGTACTGTAAGTTAACTTTTTGTACATTTTCGTTTTGTATTTTAGGGAAAACAGTATCTTGTTGAATTGTACTAAGCTTACTGGTTCTAATTCTTTTATATTACCTATGTTAAGGCCGTAATGTCGTACTAATATGCATCCATCAAAATGACTTACGTATATCATTATTACACCTTATGATACAACCATTGAGATGTCATACCGTGTGTTGGTGTTGTGACAGCGATGAGCCGGTAATATTTTGGTTACAAATTACCGCCTTTAGTCAGCTTGAAAAATCCTAAGTTCTGATTTAGAAGAGACAACACGTTAATTATACCAATTACATTAGTTGAATCATACAGTATAAATTAATGAAAAGAAATAATAATAACATGGTTAGAGAGAAAGTTTTACACACATTACCCATGGACCACAACCAGTCGACGTATTGACAATTAGCCTTTTACATTCTCGTAGATTATACTTGTTGTATTGACTACATGAGGCATCACTTTGACGTTGCTGCGCATAATGTTATTTTTCTAGTAGTTATCAGCAGTGTGATTCGTGAGATGGAGCTTCGGCCTGAGGAAGTTCGAATATATAGCATTAGTTGGAAAGAAAAGAACATAATGGATGTAATAAAAGTTGTGGAGTATGTTAATCTTGCTGAAAATGTTTAAGTCCTAAAACGGGACATTGTTGAATAATAATAATTATATAATAATACTATTATTATTAATAATAATACTAGTAATAATATTAATAATATTGATACTAATAATAATAATAGTAATAATAATATTAATAATAATGATAATATTAATACTAATAATGATAATAATAATAGTAATACTACTACTACTACTACTACTACTAATAATAATAATACTAATAATAATATACTTTATTTATTCTCGATGGACATTTATGAAAATGAATCATCTTATGTATAATCGAAATGCATTAAATTGTTCATAATGCACATTCTGTACAATAAAACGTATGAACACTGGAACTCACGTAGTATCACCAATAAGTGGCAAATTAAAGCTGGTAGTTTAGAAAATATAATTATTATTATTATTGTTATTATTATTATTATTATTATTATTATTATACGACAGCGGTATGCATACATTTATTTCAAAGCGCTTCCTGCTTTTGCAGGGTGTTGGTATTGTACATTTTCATCACAATAGCCCGTGTCTGTTTCTGTAGCAGCTGAATAATCTTATGAGAAATCTTCTAAGTTTTATCTGAACTCTTAATACATTACACCGAGCACATTTCTGCATTATAGGTGACATACTATATGTTTCCATTAACTTGCCTAACGAGGGAAGTACGCTGTTTTCGTTGTTTTGATAAATCATCCTTTCATTAGAGTTTTCATATACTACCGTTGTATAATATACCTTCATACTAGTGCTTACTAGCCACATCTTACCTCATAGAATTGATCAAAGTAGGCAATATACGGAATTATACAATAATAAATAGTTTTATGATTATGGCATAATTTTAACTCAGTCTGCAAAAGTTAAATGCGTTTCGTCTATGAACTCTAATATCAGGCTTTACATTCCAAAATTTGTTTCCCCACACACAGTTATAGAGGATATTTTTGTTATTCAAATGCACTTATAATTAAATCTGCAAATGTTAAAAATGCTTGATCTCTGAAATCGCACGTAAGCGTCTCATAAACATTCCTGACCACCAGCGCTGGTCTTATCGGCAAATCTAGAGTTGAAATGTATTGAAAGATATCACTGGACAACAAATTTTTACAAAAGTCATGTTACTGAAATAAAATTAGTCAATTCTTATCAATTTTTATGTGCTGAACACGAATATGACAGTCAAATTGCAAAATTGGCTCTAGTTTTTTTGTAATCTGCAAGAAATTAATGTTTACATAACGAAATGCATTCCAATAGTAAAAGGTCAACTGTAATAGCCTACCTATAAAAAATCAAGTCATTGACTACATCTTAGATTTCTTCGCCTGTCTCTTGTACAGCTGTTCGGGAGCATCTCTGAGGAGTGTCCAGCAGTAGTCAGCCAGCATTGTAGTGGACCATTTTCCCTGGTATCTTTGTTCCATTGTTGCGATATCTTGATGAAAACGTTCGCCGTGTTCATCACTAACAATACCACAGTTGCTAGGAAAGAAATCCAAATGGGAATGAAGGAAGTGAATCTTTAGAGACATATTGCAGCCAAGTTTCTTATACTTCATCAACATGTCTTCTACTAGTTCCTTATAGTTTTCTGCCCTAACATTTCCGAGGAAGTTTGTAGAAACTAGGCGAAAAGCATTCCATGCTTGTTTCGCGTCACCTTCCAGCAAGTTGTTGAACCGGTCATCTTTGAAAAGCTCTCGAATCTGAGGACCCACAAAAACTCCCTCTTTAATCTTTGCTTCGCTGAGTCGAGGGAATTTTTCATGCAGGTATCGGAATGCTGGCAAAGTCCGGTCAATGGCTTTCACGAAGTTCTTCATCAAACCTAGTTTGATGTGAAGGGGTGGTAGCAAGATTTTCTGAGCCTCAACCAGAGCTGGGTGTTGGATATTCTTCTCTCCAATGGCTACATTCTGCCTGTGAGTCCATTCCTTCCTCATGTAGTGCATTTCCCTTGCTCGGCTATCCCACTCGCATAAGAAACACATGTATTTTGTATATCCTTGCTGCAGTCCCATTAAAAGGGCAACTACCTTCAAATCACCACAGAGGTGCCAGCTGTACTTGTTATACTCAATGGAATTCAGTAGCTGCCTTAAGTTATCGTATGTCTCTTTCATGTGGACAGCATACGCTACTGGAATAGATGGAAGAATGTTTCCATTGTGCAAAAGCACAGCCTTGAGACTCAGTTTCGAAGAGTCCACAAATAGTCTCCATTCTTGTGGGTCATGAGTGATTTTTAAAGCATTCATGAGGCCCTCAATATCGGAACAGAATATCAGATTACTTTCCTTTCTGAAGAAAGGCTCCAATTGCTGGTGGCGCTTTCGATATGCAGTAATTGTGACATCTTCTTCTAGAAGATTCCATTGTTGGAGTCTTGATCCTAGCAATTCTGCCTTGTTCTTTGATAAGTCCAAATCACGAATCAGGTCATTTAGTTCTTCCTGTGTTATTCTGTGTGGGGTTGATGATGCACCACAGTGAAAATCTGGATCACTGCATGCTGATGGACCAGGAGAAGAACAGGTCGACTCACCTTTGTCTTCGTCAGATGAATCAAGAGAATATTCTGCTGGAGGTTCTGGAATAGGAAGTCCCTCACCATGTGGAACTGGTCTCAATGCAGACGGAATGTTTGGGTAGACTATTCTCGACTTCTTTCGCTTCGTTATTCCGCCGGAAAGAGGAGGAACCAAGCAGAAGTAACAGTCATTTAGGTGGTTGCTTGGCTCTCTCCACACCATTGGGACTGCAAACGGCATTGATGACCTTTTGCAATTCAACCACTGTGAAAGCTGTGTTGTACATGTAGCACAGCATATATGCGGAGCCCAAGGCTTGTCTTGGTCACCAACCTTGCATCCGAAGTAAAGATGATATGCCTTCTTCACTTGAGAATTGATACTTTTCTTCTGGTTGGCAAATGTCACTTCCCCACAAATATAGCAAAAATTGTCCGCGGTATTAACACACTTTCGAGGCATTACTGTTCTTTATTGTACGTAAATGGATAAAGTAATAAGTTTTATGTAACAATAGCTTGAACTGTCTCGCACAACGTCTAAAATATTTTAAATGCTGAACCTATCTGATTGGGCTTTATATAGTACACTGCTTACGTCAGCTTCAGCAGCCGCCTGGCATTAGTATAATAGGCCTACACATGTATAGTACACTGCTGACGTCAACTTACTTCAGCAGCCGCATGGCATTAGTATTGCATTGCATCAGAAAATGATGCAATCAACTGTGGATGATGTGAGCATGATGGTATTATGCAATGTTACATCATTATTCCGGATGTTGCTACAGTCCTACTGGAGAAATTTACACAGTGAAACATAGAAAATGAGGTATATGAATATCTTCAAAACGAGAGCCAATACAAATTTTTCACGGTTATATTCGTGTTCGGCACACCAAAATACTACAGATTAGGGCCTTTTCAAGTCAGTAATGATTTCACTGTTGACCAGTGTATTCATTCTTACTAAGTCTGAAGCTTGTTTCTCCTTTGTTAATATCTTCATCTGCAAGGGAGGTTGACTTATGACAAAGAAATATAATCGGAATGATTAAAAATGGTTCAGAAGGGAGAAAAGGGATAGAATAAATCTTCACTATTGCTCCCTAAACGAAAGACAGGTAAGTGCACATTAATAGAACGATTAGACACACGCGTAAGTATTAACACGCAAGTGTTAACGAATAGCTATGATGTTCATCGATAGATTGTTAAACTTAAACGCTTCAATATAAATAACATGTGTAATCTTTTCTGACTTTCCGAAAAAAGAAATTAGCAATGAGTTGTTTACAAATTGATCGACAATGTGTTACTTTTGGCATGCTCTTAACACATTTATTAGCTATATTAGGTAGATGAAATAGGAGCAAGTGACGCTTCTAAGGATATACGGAGGCATTTGACCCTGGGCGACATATGCTGCCATCCAACATTCGTAACTGATTACGAATTTGATGCTCTCCCAACTGAACTGCCGTGGATAGCATTCCACTAACATCATTTAGCGTTTCTTCAATATCTTTTTTTCTACTTTTGTTTACAGTAGAGATGTCCCATCATTAGTTATTTTATATATATCCGTCTTCAGGTTTTCTCAATGTGTCTTATTCACTGGAAAATGCTTCTTTATTTGTCGCTAACCAACAATTTGTTTAACTGACAATAGCCATCATTTACTAACCAACGGAATGAACATGAGTGCTCAAATACATATAATATCACCTCTTAAAAATCTTGTTAAGTACATTATTATAAATCAGTATGGAGTAGCTTTTGAACAGACGTTGTTAAACTTAATCATGTCCCTATCCACTGAACATCATGCCTGATGAATATTTCGCAGAGGACGTGTATTGATTCCATATACACAGCTAAAATATTACAAGTATATCTGATCGCTTTAAGTATTTATGTATATCGCTGCGTAACATACATCACGTCCGTTTTTGTACGCCTGCCTCGAGCAAATATCCGAACTGGATTGAATTGTTTGTCCAGAATTACATCATTGTATACTTCGAGATTATTAATATATCCATCGAGGTCTTTTACAGATGGGGCTTCATCAATACGGTGATAAAATGAATAACATTTTTGCAATCCTCGTCCAACCATTTTGCATTTTCATTCAAATCTTTAATTACATCATAACATCTCTGATCATCAACTGACAGAGATACTAAATACAACTTATCCCATCTGAGCCATCTCATTATCAGATTAAGTAATAATTGCGTCTTGCCAGACCCTAATGGACCCATGATAATTGCTCTGATATAATTTGATAGCGCTGGATGATGTTTTACTGGCTCTTGCGTTCGTGTCGCTGAGAAATCAATGATATCCATGCTATACAAATATAATAAATAATATAGATTTATATTGTGTTTGATGTAAAGTGGATTAACAACAATAATAACAAAAAATAAAAGCATGCGCTTACTGTTAAATCTGTAAAAAAAGTGGTCCAAATAAATACCATTTTATTTCGTCTCGTATGAAGACAGGTGGTGACATTGCCGCTTCTTTAGCAAAATTACTAGGATCTCCCTGGAGTAAGTATCCAGGAGAAAAAAGTCTTGCCCCATATAAATATTGTGGTTCTGGAACTCGACTTGGTATCCGAGGTGACGAGAGAGATCAAGGAAGGCCTGGAGAGTATCAAATAAATGCAATTGATCAAGCATGTCACGTTCATGTTGTACCTTATAAAAAATATTTATTTACAGCAACGATATATTGCAGATGTATAGTTGATTCACTCGCTAAATTCCATATCAAATAACTCTTTTTTATTGAATAACTAACTAGTTGGTCGGGAAGATCAGCGATGAAAGGTTAACTAGTGATAGGAGCTGGTAATTAATCAACCAATTATTATAATAATGGAATCGATATTTTTAGCTCAAGATGATATTGCAAATAAAGAGCAGAGATTTGTAAACATCCTGATGCAACAAATTTGCACGTTATTTTGTTGCAATTTGGTTAGCACGACAGGCAATATGGCAAATTTAACTACCGCCACCTAAACAAATTTACTACGGACATTGTGATGTCAGCAGTCCTAATGAAGTTCATCAAGCAGATATTTTATTTCTACCACATGATACTATTGCAATTCAATCACGTATAATTCAATCACGTACGTACAAATATTCGTGAACTGTCGTTGACATAGCAATTAGATATAACGAAGCAGAACCACTATCAACTAAAACAGCAGCTGAAGACGTATCTGCTTGTGAACAAATTTAGCAACGAGGACCCTAGCGATGGCCACACTTGCTACAGATTGATCCTGGCAAAGAATTTCTTGGTGCAGTATCATCTCTGATGGAAAAACATAACGTGAAAATTAGACGAGGACATACTGCAATTCATCGTGATCAAATAATTGTTGATCGATTTAATCGAATGCTAGCCGAGTGGTTATTTGGATATCAATATGCAAAGGAAATAATTCAGAAAGATGAGATGCAGTTTCTATGAAACCCGTTAATGCGATTAAAAAAATACCAATGCAACAACATGACTTTTCAAAACAACCTTTTTTTGGTAATGTGACTCTAAGATATTTATATGCACCCGGTGAAGCTGAAGGTGCTAAGAAAGAGCGACTGCTCATATTTGGATTATTACGACACATCAAATTTCCAGTGTGGTACTATCTACGGGTAGACCTCCAAACTAAAGGCTAGATTCAACTTCTCCTCAACGTGGATTTGTTCGTGAACAATTACAAGTAATTTTTGAATAACAGAAAATTACCACCGCATTCAGCTTTGTAAACTAGCACCTGGTAGTCGATTACTTTTCAAGACAGTTCAGCACCACATTTGCGCGTGTGTGACCAAGACTACTATCAATTATATCTATGCTAAACTGTCTTAGAGCATTATTTGAATATTGCCACAACATTATTGTATTACACCTCGAACAATGCTTAGTCTGTTGTTGTTTTAATGTCATGATAAAAACAGCATCGAGATCAATGTCGCGCTTATGTTTTCGTCACACTGTTTATTACTAATTTATTTCTTACTATTTCATTGTTAGTTTCCTGAATTTGACTATTATTTTATGTGAAGTCTATGAAAACCCAATGCAGCAGCGATATACTTCTGACTCGAGACACAGCGAGATAAAATAAATTTGACCATTTGATCAAATGATCGACGATGGAAACATGTGTATCAGAGATGGTTAATTCTCGTGATGAATTAATCGTCATTGCGTAGCCTAGCGTCCGTGGAGGTGTTTTTCTTCCATAGTTACCACTGACAAAAACTAAAACAATATCATTTAGTACAACATTTTGTTTATCTGACGATCCTAGTGTATCAGCTTCAATATTTTGACGTAGCGTATCTGCTAGTCGATAACAAACCGGTACGGGTAGATTTCAAGTCTTTATGTAACAAAATAAATGTTGTTGAAGTGTATAACGAATTATCTTTCTACTTGCAACTATCAAATCATTTCGTCTCCAAAAATTTCCAAAAAAATTCTTATATGAGTTTCTTAAATTATTTCACGCATTATTTCGCATTAAACTTTATTCGGTTGTAGTCTAATTAATTTCTTAAACTCTCTTAATTCTCAATCAAGCACTCTATGATCGTCAGTTATATCTTCAGCAGTTTATTTGGAGAATATCCAACAAAAGTCGGTGGTTACCCTAATCGCCACATATTATCACATCATTATGTTTTGACAATAACCAACGAAGAACTATTTTTTAAAGTTTCTAATACAATGGTGCAGATATCATCCCAAACAATAACCCTTGGAATATATATTTATCTCCCATTCGTTCATGGGTCCATTTATCTCCCTTCCATCGAAATAAATTGTTATAAGTGCATGATTTTATATTTATTTATTTCTTTTCTCTTGCGAGTCTGTATGTAGGTGCTAATTCAACTATATCAAAATTCTGAAATATTTACAAATCACACAAGTTCTTTTACCAGAACATTCAGGCCCATTGAGATAAACTGTTTTATGTCTAGGAACATACTCATATACCGATGACGCAGATGACAATTTTAATATGTGATTGTTTCAGGAATAGATCTTCATTTCAGCGTCGGCGGATTCAGAATAATTAAGTATATTTTCTTGTTTCATTCTCCATTCACCCCATGATGCATAAGTGCCGATATGTAGTTGTTCTAGAAATCCTGTATTCTTGTTGATATAAAATGAACCCGTTGCGACTCTGACAATAAACACAGAACCTTACCATCAATATAACTCACAGTTATACCTAAATTAGTTCCTTCTGATAAATTAACATTACTTAGACTTATAAACGTGTTTCTCTTCCTTGTATCAGTAATTATAAAATCGAGTTCAGCATCATCTATAATTAATCTTGTATATTGTAGTTTAGGATCATATGATCCTCCTTGGGTGAATTTACCGAATATTTTTTCTGCCAATATATTTTGCGATTTTATTCTCAAAATCAGTCATATCAGGATTTTCATCATCAGAATATTTCTTTCGTTGTGGTAACAAAGCATCGCGTATATACCGCAATACTTCTGTTGGAGCCGACATTATTCTGAACAATGTTTGCCAAACCAGACATAACAAATCGGATGAAGATTTTGGCAAACTTAAATGACTCGAGACAAGAGACAAGAGAATCCAGTCAGACCATAATCTGGTAATGGTCAATTTAGCGATACTCTAGTTATCTCGTGTGTTGGATGTCCAAATCGCTTAAAATACATAGAACACTCTCCCATTCCAAGAAAACATCCGGGATAACATGCAAACATATATACCGAGATCACATCCTTATAATCGTATCTAGTATTCCAGAATCTACTGTGTCCCTATTTGACAGAAGAAGATATTATATCACTGAGTAAATCATACCTCGTAGGCTTCCAAAATGAGCCACGACTGACGGAATCGTAACACAATTACTGAGTAACCTTTCATGCATGACATCGTCATGGGTGTATTTTGACGCAAGATTTTTCATTTTTTCTTAGAGAGATTATGTGCGATAAACTTCTCCATTAGGTCGTACAAACTGATCAGTTTCCATCATGGGAATTCCGAAATATCCATACAGATACAGGACCATTCTTACTTATTTCGTCAATAAAATCAAATATATCTTCTTACTACAATTTAGCAATTCGATTTCTTGGAAATATTGTTACTACATTAGTCCACGCATTCACATTATGATCTGAAATTTCAATCTAAGTTCCTTTCGATTTATGCTTTGATTCGTACAAAATCGCTTTGGTTATCGTTTGTATCATTATTTGAAAATTTAATTTCTTTCCTTGCTCAGCGATGTCTTTCATGGACGCTTAGGTATCTTTAACTATTTCTGCCCAATCATGTATTTTTTACCTCTTTTATCCATTAAACCATTTCGAAATGGTAAAATGTTCCGTTACTCTTTCGCCTACACAATTTAGCCATGACAATTTCATTGGTTTCAAATCATGAACGTTGGGTTTTTCATTCAGCGGATATATTGCATAAATAACCGCGGTTACAGGATATGCTCCTTCATAATACGGTTTGTCAATACCAGTCAACATTCCTGGTTTGGAATTTTTACTCAATAAAGGACAGGGTCACTTTTGTCACTGATAATCCTAGTATCGCCTACTTCCTTAATAAACTATACCCTGACAAAGTATCATTGATTGTCGAGATAATTAATAATAGTTGCCGCTCGTTGTTCGTTCGATATAGCACCGATGACTTCGTTATTGCGCATGATTCTAAATGTTGACCACTCATAAGACGCATCATCGTAGCGAAATTCCTTGTTGGGGTCACGAATACTTTCAATCAGAATTTTTGTCTTATCAAACAGAGCGCATCTTCGAGGGTCAGGTTTGTTTCTATCAAGATCAGATTTATATTCAAAAGCTATTTTTCTCCATCACTAAACAATTTTAGGAAAGGTTTCATTGACAAGATCGTTGACTGGCTTTTTTAGTTCGTAAGTTCTAAATTCTGGTATTACAAATGTTGGTATTACTTCCACAGATATTTTATTGTGATCGTTATGATCCGTCCTCTTATTTCTTCGTGAAACATCATCTCTTCAACAATAAACCAGTTGATATATTCAAGGTCTGATGTAACTTGATTTAAATGTTGTATTGTTTCAAAGATCTTTTCTTTTATATAGTGATTATAGGATATGGAGCAGCTGTCGCTATTAACACTGGTATCTCTGCAAGTGGAAATATACTACCTGTTTTAATTGAATTTTTAACTGCACCAGCAAAAACATTAAGTCTAACACCGGTTTGTGAATGTTTGGTGTCATTGAAATGCCTGAGTTGACGTTCTGACAACAATAGTTTATTTTGACCACCTGTGATATTATCTTTGCTTAATGGTATATTTATTCCACAATTATTTGCTGAATTTAATTTAAACTTTTTAATCAGCCTTGGAATAATACTGACATTAACGTGATTATATGAGATTATAAATATTTTGAACGATTTAATTACATGTTTTCTACTGGAGAGTCAATGAATCATTCGTCCACCAACACCTTCATGTAAGACTGCTTTATCGTTGAGTATAACTGCAATAGCTCTGCAATTATCAATAGCTCGAAAATGAATATCAACAACTGATTGTCTAATGAAATCCAAATGTTCCAGTGAAAAGTAATAAATCGAATACAGATTTGTAAAATCTCGTTGTCATATTTGTAAACAAGTATCTATATTTTAGTCACGTACCATAAATGTCATCAAAAGATTATAATTACGTGCAACAAGATTTTGCTTAAAAATTAACAACATATCTTGAGATGGTTCTTGATGTCCATTTATCCCTAAATAACTTCACTAACTCCAAGGTTGTCAGATATCATATGACTATGTGTTTGTGAATTTTGTCTTCCTGTACTTTGTAAAGCAATGCATACACACCTTGCTGTGACGCTATATGCCATTTAAATAAACCATTAACATAACTTTCAGCAATATATTTAATCATCGTCAACCATGATAATAATGATTTGCCACTAGAATCCATAAAAGCAAGTACTTGTTCTTCTTCATCGAACGATGGAACTATTACTGGCATTCACTACGAACGTTTTGCTAACTACTAGTTTTCCATAAAGTGCTTTGGTTGCAGCATCATCTGTCCTAATTCCTTCCAGATGCTCCAAAAATAACCTTTTTAACATCACTGCAAAATCCAAAGATGTGGGGTAGGTGGAATTGCACATGAAAATCTGCGATTATATTTTAGCATTGATCGACTTGTTGCAAATCCTAAATTATAATTTGGATTCAACGATTTTACTGCGGATGCCTCTGCATTCCCTGCAGCATTTCTTACATTAACTATAGTTAAGCTCATAGAGTCATGATGATCAGTGGTATATTTTGCCAACATCTTTGTCGGACCAGCCGATCTTGTGTAATCACCACATTATCAAGCAAACCCAATTATCGTTGTGGCAACATGGACGTCTTTTTGGACGTCTTTTTGAATTGTTTCACTATTGCTTTCGTCTATGATATACGTATCACTATCAAACAATGCGATACTACCATTATTACCAAAACTAAATTTAACATTATAACTGTAGGGTGCATAATTTCACCTTCTACATCAATAAACGCTTCAGCGGGTAAGAAATATCCGCTTGTATCTGGAACTTGCAGCTCAGTTTGGCCACGCTTATTTCGTTCTCGTGCGTAATAAGAATAATACTGATGATCGCGTAAATGTACATGTTTTAGAAGTGGTGCGTCCATATCAAACGCTTTATCGGATACACGCTTGAACATTTTATTATAATTATTATCATCTAACACGAAGACCACTTCCTGATATTAAACTTGCTGTTATATATTTTTTCTTTTTCTGACTGGTGTATATTAGATATTAGTAGATCGCTTTGTACATTGGTAATCGCTAATTTATTATTCAGAATATTACAGGTCCACGCTTAGCATTATGTACAATCATTTTATTAATAATCATCCCACTCATCTCATTATTCCCAATCACTGTAATAATCATCATTAATTTCATTAATGAGAGATCGATAAACATTAATATGTATGATACCGCCTGAAAATAATCTTGAAAAAATATCAGGAATTTCATTAATGATTTCTGGTGAATTATTTTCAGCACGTTTTCTACATCAGAAAGAACATTGACGAAATTAATTTGCAGCAAAATTTACCAGTTCATTGTATCTCGAATTTTATAGTGCTAAAATCTTTGGATTTAAATTTAGTTCTAACATCATCTTATGTTTCTGACGGTTGTTGTTAAGGAATTCGTGATTTTTGTTTCTGAGTAGAATATTGTTGACGTTGTGGTTGTTGTTGTTGAGATGGTTGTTAAAATTTTTGTGATTCCACATACAATATATTTATTTTGTCAATATATTTATTATATTTATTATATTTTGGATCATCATCTCTGGCCTGTCTTTTGTTTGCAATTTATACCATATATCCATTTAAGAAAATTATCAACACATGCAGTCTTTAAAAGGTCGTACTTTCGAAGCAAATCCATCACTGCTATACGAGGCAAATTTTCCTCTTCAATATGTTCTTTAATATTTTGTATAACACTTTCTGTAAATGTTTTAATCAATACATTATTTTCGTTTCTTACTTTGGGTTTTGGCGCAAGATCTTTTTTTTAATCTCACCTACATCAGTACGAACTTCGTCAATACTTTCAAATATTTTTCCTTTTCTACCATGAAGTTGAGCAACAGCTTTTTCAGTTGGATGATCGCTTCACATTTGTTTTGTTTGTTTAGTTCTTCTTCCTATATTTTCAGTTTGCTCAGTAGTTTGGTTTTAACGTTGAGACAAGACCTTTATAAGTTTCCCCAACATTTTCAGTAGCGTTTGTAACATGTTTAAATAATGTTCTGTACCTTCTGCATAATCAACTTTTGCTTCTTGATGTTTTTGCAGTTTATGTTTGACAGCATCACGAAGAGGGAGATATCTTCTAATTGCTTATAATCGACATAATCTAGAAGAATAAGATTTCATTATTGATATAATAATGATTTAATTACTCAATAAAACAGGAAAAAGGGTGCGACCGCAAATGAATGTCACGGTTGGTAAACAAAACACACCAATTTTGAAAGGCACAAAAGACAAATATAGAGTAACATAATAACCTAACCCAATTAGAGAAACACCAGGGTTTCGTAGAGGTTTCGGTTTGACTTTATTGTTGTTTTTTTTTTCATTTGAACAAGTGGTCTGGTCACCCTCTCTGTTGCTGTTGATATTTGACTCATTAGTACATTTTAAGGCATTTGCGGATTTAGATCTGGTTGACAAATCGATAAATAGGTTATTAAAGAGGTATATAGTAAATATAGATTAATAGACAAGAAATGAGAGTTACAGGTATAAACAAAGTCTTGGCATATAGGTACTAATTTATATGATATCATACAGGCCTTTACAAAGCTATTGATTCACCTACCTGTCTGATGTAAATGATATGTATTCTCAACGTGATAGTAAGCTCTGGAGGGAAAAAGTACTACAGTGGACATAACTCCGGTGGGGTGAAGAATTATTTGACACATATAATTATACCAGATATAGATCCCTGGGTAATTGGCTACAGGACTAAGATTTATAATGTATAGAAAAAATCACTATTTTACATATGGATGGAATGTCATTCATATTTTCGTCTTCAATTCATCACTAGGTTGCACAACATAAGTATTTATATCATGGATTGAATTATTGTCATTTTGCAATCGTTACGGCCAAGTTTGGTTCGTTGTTTTATAGAATAATAATATAGAATAATAATACCAGTAATCTATTTTGTGTAACTGCAATTTAAGTAAAGTGCGTTGGATAGGGACATATACTATTAGCTGACCCATATAAATGTAATGGTACATTTATAACACGCATTCATTGATTATGATTACAACAAACTAATCAAAGAACCACCATGACACATTTGTCTATTTCAGACCTCATTCTACATGAAGGGTAGCACATTGAGTCCATTGTACATCCATGAACCCCGAGGGCATCATCATTTAAGACCTTCTAATAAAGTTTTGGAATGTGTTAGGTAAGATGTATTGTTATATGTGCAGTTTAAATGGAGGCATAGGGTTTCTTGAACTTTTGTCACAATCGTGAGTTTTATATAGTATTTCATGGAACCCTTTTCTCAATATTAAGTTAGAATTAGTTGTCTGGTATCCTTGTCACAATCATGTAGAAAACATTGTTTCGCACAATAACAATAAATATGAACATAACTGAATTTAGGGCTATATTAGTTAGATACTTAGTTTTTATTCATTTAAATACTCATTTGCTTGGGATCTTAATATAATAAAGACAACGACTAACAATGTATTGAATGTACTGTAAGGAACTAACCATTTTAATATTGACTATTGGTGCCAACTGTTAATACTTAGTTTAAAAACAAAATCACAGAATCAGTTTAAGATCTTTACACGGTATATTTTCATTTGATCACAAAAATCATAACAGGGTACTTCATTTACATGTAGTTTTTATGTCAACGGTCTGGTGTCGTTTTATGTTATATTGTACTTAATCACAGAACAGAGAGCCAGGAAATACTGTGTGTTGCCAGGAAAAAGCCCAAACAGCTCTCCAGATGGCAGTCTTACCTATAATACAGATGCTAATTTTATATGTAAGAATACCCAGGAGTGAAAAAGCCTCAACTGTTACTTGACTGTTTTATAAATAGGAACCATTTCAGAATAACAGACGCACAAATTCCCGGCAGAGTAGACATTATATCCGCCACATTTCCAGTGGATATGACGAATTGGACCTTCTCAAAGAAATTTGGAGTTGATAATATAAAATACTACCAGGACGAACAGATTATATTTGAATGGATTTGTAACAACAATTTATTTCGTGCATGCATTTGCCCGGAATATGCTAGTGTGTTAGCAAACAATACAACTAAATACAAATAACTGGCATATGTACAAATATTGAAAATATTTGATATTGTTTTTGTTTTGGGTTTAACACCAATTCTTATCGCTAGATGGTAATACATGGATGCTGGCTTAAGTGTTGGAGGACGAACCCGGAGAAAACTCCGGTAAGAATCACCGACCCATAGCAAGCTACCGACAGCTTTCTCACATATCCAAGTTGGCAATACCCGAGATTCTGATTGCAATGAACGGTAAAGGCCACCGGTAACGGCGAAGCTATTTATTTTTTCTTGAGTCAAATATTTGTAAATTTGCTCTGTAGTTATTCCCATCATCTTACGGCTTGCGGAGTATTATGTCAAAGTTTAATATCAAGTGTAAAAGTAAATTCTTTGGCGAGACTTTATTGCTCAAAGGAAAAGATATTATGTCGATTCATCACGTCATAAATACTTATTATGAAAACAAAACATGGAAAAATCAATATATGTAATTGAAAAATCAGTTAAGACACGGGTGCATTACTATTAGATAACTGGTTCATCATCCTCAAATACGGCAGCATGAATATTATATTGTTTAAGAATTAAAATGCTTGCACTTATACAAATTCTTCTTCATATAAATATGTTATATTGCCAATACTTAAATACTTTGAACTTAAACAAAACTGTGTTTGAAATGCTAGAACGTTTGCCGTTCTAAACATTGATATGTTTGCATGCATATTGGTCCATGGAAACCAAATCACTAAGCTGCTTGGAGACTGGACCACAATTTATTTGACAACATCTGGTTCAATATATACAAGTAATAATTAAATATAAATAAACTGTGAAAATAAACCTTTTACTAACTGCCAATACAAGTATGTCTGATCGAATATTGCATTTAAAAAATGTACATGTAAAACACCATAGACTCCTCTCACTAAATAAATAATGAACACTTTGTTAAGTGATTGTTTCAGTATGACACACGTGATGAGATGACAGACATTTCAACAACAGAAATTCGTCACTGCCAATTAATAGCTGGTCATAATTTACTAAAGATTTAAAACTTCCTCATATACTTTGTGTTGATTTTACCATTTCTCTTGCACGGAATTGTTACTGTAGTTATTAAACCTGCACACAAACGTTTCTTTACGTTTGTTGAGAAAAGTCACAACTATGTCATTGTATGTCCAAGCTTTCATTATATTAGGTCAATGTCCATCTGAAGTTTTATCTATCCACCAATCCATATATCAAGCCGTTGCCTGCAAAATTACATCAGATCAAGGCCAAATAACCCAACCAGGCAACGTACGTAGACAGTAAAAAGGGCAAATCAAATAATGCATTTTAGACTCGACAAAACAAAGGTGAGAAAAGTGGGGTTTTCGAATGTTGGACAATAAAATGTTCCATTATTTGTGGTTAAAGCTTTATGCAAATTAAAACAAGAAATTGTACAACATAATTGTACCAAGGTTGTGTTAAGATGATGCTAATGATATGAATATTACCTACATATGTTGCGTTAGGTAGGACTAAAGTCAAGAACAGAATGAATAAATGTAGTTGGTTTAAGCATTGTAACTTTTTGGTCAGTAAAGGAAGTTCTGAATGCTTCATATTTTATTTTCATTTGCAGCTTCTCAGTGATTTGCATTGTGAAATTAAATGAGTTGGTCAGAGTAGAAGTCATGTTTTTGTTGATTGTCTTTTTGTGTAAATAAATATTAATGTATGATTTTTCTATAAAGTAACACACTGAAATACATGGGGTATATTGTGACCTTGACTAAATGGCCTCCTTAGCCTAACTGGTGTACAATATTAAGTGCCAGCCACAACTTGCCATTGGCTACGTAATTTCAAGAACATTCAACTTCAATACTGGTAGGTTTGCAATTTTATTTGGCAGCTATGACATTTGTCTGCTTAAATAAAGTAATATTCAATAGCGGACAGGTGTACAATGTTCTTTTGTCAGCCGTAACCCACTAGACTAATCAACACGGGACGGGCGTATAGTCCAACTGCAAACTGCAATGACCTGGATCTGACATTGTGATACACCAGCGGAACCAATACTATATCGTTTATTGGAAGTGATCAATATAAGGAGTAACATATAACCTGATGTGTCAATGCATTATGCAAGTTTATGATGTTCTGCAGTGGAACTCGACTTATATGTGGTTATAAAGAGTAATAAATACTTATTATTTGTATATGATTCCATTTCAGTTTGTGATTTCGCATTTACTAAAAATCTACCCTGTGGTTAATTAGATTCGTTTGTGACTCAACTAAACATGATGTTTCGTCCATTTTAATGTAAAGATGATAATGTTAAGGAATTGGATGAGTACAATGAGTCAAAACGAATCTTTGAAATATCAAATGAATAAACATATTATTCGCTGTGCAAACAGCAAACATTAGACAGCGACTGAAAATACCATTCTGATCATTAAAACATTTATTTAGGAGAACTATTCGTAATTTGTCGCAATCACAATCGTTCAGGCTATATTCAGCGCTCTCTCTGGTCTATAAAACCACCAGAGAAAAGCATATAGAGGATATCGCATGTCTATCAGCGACGTATCATTCTACAAGTCCGTCAAAACAGTAAATTCGAGTTCAAATGCAACTGAATCATTTGGTGGGAAACTAAGAGCAGCAGAGCCAATAAGCCAAGACGAAGAAATAGTTTTATTTTCGCTGCATAATTGGATGGTCACACAAATGCTGCATTGCAATTTTCATCTTTTAACTATTGTAATTCAATGTTAGGCTTACGAGAGAAAGCAGGCATTGTATGATGAACGCCATAACTGGGGTCTCTACAACACCGACCATGCTAGTGACAGATCATACGCACATGTTTTATTTTGCTGGTATTAAGAATGGTGTAATATATATATATTTATATATTCATCCATCTTGATATTTCCTCAAAATATACCTTCTGATTTCTGCATATCTGAATGATTTGACCCGTGTCAAAGAAAAACTGATACACATTGAAACAGGACGAAAATTTCGACTGAAACCACATTCATTTTAGGAAATGATATTTCGACTATGGCATGTCAGTAAAGATCATTGGGCTCTATCATCCATTCTTATTGTTTTGCAGTGCGTGTTTTCCTTATCGTCAATATGATCCCTAAGGTTAGATTGAAAAGTTAATGCAGTTTGACTGTCTATAGGTACTACTCAGCATATTATATATCAAGTATATTTACAGCAGATGGATAGATAACATTGAGATATGTTGAATTTAGCATGCGATAAGAAATAATGATATAAATATTTCCAGAACATGGTCATTTTTAAAGCATTATTTTATTTTAGGATTTGACTTTTTCAAATATCTGACTTAGGCTTACCGTATGAACGAAGTATTGCAACTGATTGGTAGCTGTCACAAATGAAGGTATATACATGTTATCAAATATTATATTATGATACTTAAACTTGCATTTAAGAAAGTAATAAGAATATATTCAAACATTTGCTACCACATTCAGAGAAGATATCGAATCATCGTGAGTCTGTAGGCATAAACATAACCAGTTCATGCCTCCAAATTAACTAGCTCCTAGAAAAGACAATCCAAGGAGAATATTCGAAGATAAGTGTGATTTTGTTACCGATGTGATGGAATATATTGTGACAAACTGATATTTAAATGGAACGTATTGTATATATTCATTATTCAAATACATACAGATGGATTCTTTATTTACCATTTCTATAGGCCAATTAATAAATCCATGAAACTATTGTTTTTTCTGCCTGCCTCGTCAACAACTACAACAATCCATCTTTAAACACAATTTAAACTGCATAAGTTACATGTCGGTTTGACGTTTATGCGATGCAATACCGTCTATCTCAAACTTGCTCATTATATTCTCTATATGCTTTTTGGATTGTTTAAATCAGTTTATTTTCAAACTCTATAATATCCGTAGATTTTATTTTGGTTGGTTCTTTCAGTTTTAGTTTTGTACCCTATAAATTCCGCCATTTCATTTCATGTTAGTTGGTTAGCAATTTCACCGTAACTAATTGGGAACACAGAATGTTGTCGTGAACTACATCTTAATGCTTACAAGGTATCAGGATGCCTTGGATACATCTGTTTTGACTGACTGGATATCGATCAAAACATGTTACATTGCTTGGCTTTAAGCTGTGATATTTAAGAACACAACTCCTGTACCGCATTTTTTCAAAATGAAACCCAGGCTATTGGTTGCATTATATATATATATATATATATATATATATATATATATATATATATATATATATAAATTGCGAATACATTATGAATTTACTTCAGATGTATCGAAGAGAATGATTAGTTTTTGCTGATATTAAAAATAAATCCTTACTTTATAACGTATATAAAACTAGAAACTTAAAAGTATACACATCTTTCCCATAAATATTTTCTTTGAATTTTATTGGACAAATTCATATGTTAAGACAATCGATTGCAAGTGAAACCATCTGAAAATTATACAGCGAAATCTAGAACTATCTGGCATAATCTCAGTCGCAGTGTTCCCTATATCAGATGAATTACACCCATGACGAGGTTGACGTTTTATCACTCGAAACAATCGTCTGTCAGTGGCAGAGAAACTGTGGATGCGATTTGTTGCTTACTCATACTTTTAAAGCTATCGCCGTTGGACCTAAGGAATCGTCATTTCGTGGAAATGTATCTATCATTTAGCCGTTTGTGTTAGTTAGTTTGCTTGGTTTGGTTTAGAGTGATTTGCTTTACCTTGGCTAGTTGTCGATAGTCGAACAACATTAATCCAATTGATCTTATAAAATAATTGTACCGGCACAGATAACCATTGATATTCTTATGTTATATAAGTTCAGTTGCAAACTGCTATTAATCTGAAATGCCAGGTGATTTTAGTTTCACGATATTTATAGGAGCAGCCACTAAAACATGCAATATGGGCTCTAATCTGACAAAGGTTTATATATATATATATATATATATATATATATATATATATATATATATATATATATATATATATATATATATATATATATATATATATATATATATATATAAGCTCATAAGTTCTACTGCAAAAAGCAATGACCCAGATCTGCCATGGTGATACGCCAGCAGAACCGATACTATATAGTTTGTTGGCAGTAATCAATATAATTAGCAAAATATAAACTAATGAGTCAAAGCAGTATGCAGTTTATGTTGTTCTGCAGTTGTGCTCGACTTATAAGTGGCTATATTATGTAATAAATACTTAGTTTTTGTATATTATTCCATTTCAGTTTGTTCTTTTAGGATTTACTAAAACTCTACTCTGTTGTTGATTAGAATTGTTTGTAAGAAAACTAAACATGATGTTTCATCCATTTTAAGGTAAAGATGATAAAGTTATGATGTGGTTGAGTAAATGCATCAAAACGAAACTTTGAAACAAACAAAAAAAATAACGTGTTATTCGCTCTGTCAACAACAAACGTGAGAGACAGTTAGCAGCAGGGAAGTTCTACAGACCAGACGGTTCCGGCAAAATAAAGCCTCCTACGAGAACTTTCTCCGTAGAAGCCTCAGATTTCAAAAATAAACCTTCCTACGAAAAACAATTTGCGTAAATTCGACCCAGAGTGCAATTTTTGTGTGCAAATTCGATGATTTTGGACAAGTAAAAAACACTACTTTTCGGGGGTGGGTGGGAAAAAGATCGGGTGTCGGGTGTGCACGCAAGGAAAAGGCTGCAGATCCTAATTTTACCTCGCATTAAAACAATATAGTTGAAAATAAGATGAGTCGGAAAGCTAGTAGAGTTGGAGAACCTCATTCTGCTAGATTAGCGCGAGAGCAATTATCTGCACTAAAGAAGCTCATTCCAACAAAACAATTATTTAAGAAAAAAGTTCGTGGTTACGAAGATGTACAACATGGAATTTCCGAGGTATCATCGAAATGGTTGAAGCCAGTCACTGGAGCAATCGAACAATCGGCTTACGGTGATAAAAAGGAAGATGAGGAACTTAGAAAACAAGGGTACATTCCTATGATGAAAAACATCGAGCAACATACTCGAATGGTACCAGAACAGCTGGGTCAAATTCGTCAAGAACAATTAGATGCACGGGCACGAGCAAGGGAGCGGCAGGAAAGATTTCAGGAAGAATTACGGCGTGCACGGGAACAAAGAGAGGCAGAAGAGCAACAAGAACAACTGCAAATAGAAGAAGAACCAGAAGAACCAGAAGAACCGGAAAAAACAAAAGAAGAAAAAAGGGAGATGAGTGCACGAGATAAAATAAAACTTTTGTTTCAAGATAATGGCTGGGATGTGATGTTAAGACAATTTGATAAATTTGGTGATAATCTTGTTACGTTTGGTGAGTTTGCGGAAGATTCTTTCGATAGTAGGTCGAGTTTTTTAACAAAAGAGGGATTAAAAAAAATTACTTCGCGACTTCCTTGGAAAAGATTATTATTTCGAGCTAGATTTAATTTGAAACGGATACCACAAACTGATCCGTTTTATCCTGTATATTATATAGCTTCGAATAAGAGATATTTGAGTAAAATAAGTACACCGGGGTTAAAAAAAAGATCCAGAATTGTGGTAACACCACAACCAGAGGAGGAGAAGGAAATATCGATAGAGGGATCCTATCCTGCCCCTTATTTTACCGATGACGCGATTAGGTTTTTAAAAAAGGGAGATAATTTGATCAAAGTTGCTAAAACTGGCTTCGATGATAGGGAAAATTTTTTGATTAGTAAAAAAGCCATCGATAAATATACCAAGGAGGAATGGCCTCCAGCGATATATTTCGCTACAAAGAAACAAACTGTTGATTTTAATGATCCAGATTATTTAGAATTTATGGAAAAGGTAAAAGAAACAGAAAAACCGAGTGTATTAAAAGAAGAAGAAGAAGAGGAAGATGTCGATTTGTTAGATTGGGAAAGTAGTCCAGAACCAAAAACAGGTAGCGGATATACCATTTGCCCTGACAGTGTTGTCAACGACGTGTCTCGCCTCGAAGTATTAATCGGAGGAAAACGAGCTGGAAATAACTCCCGTGAAATAATCAACGAAGCCTCAGATATTTGTCAGCGATTATTCCGCGGTGGCATCATCGATTCTCACATTTACAAGGAGTTTGTCGATGAACTCATCGATTAAAACAATACAATTGAAATAATATGATTGTTCATAAACATCAGCGCAGACCTAAGCAGGTCCGCATAGTAAACTCTCGATTGCCCGTGTACAAATATATTCACGGTAATGGATTTGGCGATATCATTGGAAGTCTCGTCACACGAGTAATACCTAAAATCGGACCCACGATCAAACAATTCGCATCAAAAGCAATAGGAAAAATCGGCGAGACTGCCATTTCTGGTATTGGTAATTTGGCCAGTAAGGGCTTCAACGCTGTCAAAAGTAAAATATTAGGTTTAACTCGCAAAAAACAACCTGTCAAATTACCTATTACCAGAGAAATGCCACCCGAAGTCAGTAAGGCCATAAACGACGCGGCAAATAAAAAAATAAACGATCTAGCGCAGGAAGTTGCTAAGGCAAATCTAGTAAACGAAATTGTAAATACAAACCTAGCAAATACAAATCTCGCAAATACAAGTTTCATTTCAGGTGATGGTCTTCGTTTTAGACGATATTCTTAATAATAAATGTTCGCACAAGTGTCAAATGAAGTATTTGACATGGACGAGCCTGTAGGTAGGGATACATCCGTGCGAGATTTCCAGTATTTCTCATACGATGTAGTTGAGCCAGATACAAGAAATCGCAAGGAAATGCAAGTCCACGATACAACAAGATATTTTCTTCCATCTGAGGCGTATATCGAATTTGTTGGGAGAATTATTAGGACAAATGATACCAACTTTGGTCCTAATTATAAGGTAGGATTTGTCAACAACGGTATCATGTCGTTATTCAAGAACGCCACTTACATGATCGATGGAAGAGAGATTGAATCAATCACGAACAACGTTGATATAGCAACGACGATAATAGGTCTAGCAAGATACTCGGATGATTTTACCAGATCAGCCGGTCCTGGTATGATGTTCGCAAAGGATAACTCTGATCACGCTGATGGTTACCCGTATAACAAAGTACGACCGCATCAACATACTGCCGCTAACATTATTGCTGACGTCGAAGCTGTATTGTTAGGCCCTAATGACAATTATAACCTTGGATTTGCCACGCGAAAGAAAATGTTAATTGGTAATGATCGAAGATTTTCCTGCGCAATTCCGTTATCTCACATTTTTGGATTTTGCAGACATTTCAGAAAAGTTATTTACGGGGCAAAACATACGATAACTTTCGTTCGAGACGCCAATGATGACAGAGCCATCTGGCGAGCACATAGTGCGGATCCCCTTGATATCGGTAAAGTTATCCTTGAAAAAATTACCTTGTGGATGCCAGCGATAGTTCCATCGATGATCGTGGAAGAAAAATTATTATCATTCATGAATCAAGGAGGAAAATCCATCATGTCTTGGCTGACAACGATGACTGATTCTATCGAAAATGTTAATATGAATGGAATATTTACCTGGCGAATTGCGTCACAACAGGGCTCTTCCGCACCTAGACACATCTTTGTTGCTCTACAAAGTATGAATAGAGACACTCAATTAACTAGCCATATGATATTTGATCAATTCGAGGCAACAAACGTTTCATTGAGAATAAATGGTCAACAAGAACCATCTGAGGAAATAGCCATCGATTTTGCCCAATATTCTACTGCACGCGCATATCATCGATTGCTAAGTTTCATGGGTCGCGATCAAAATATCGATACCGGATTGCAAATATCACAGATGGATTTTAATACTATTTATCCTATCTATTACTTTTCCTTGGAACACCTTGACTTAGTAAAACAATCAGTTGTCGATATTCATTTTAAGGCCAGAATTAACACAGGAGGAAACGCAAGAGCCATAGCGGTAATTCTCAGCGATAGAACAATGATCCTGGAAGGAATCAGTGGTAGAATGAGAGTTATCGACGCACCCGTAGAGAATATGTGATAAATTCCAAATTTAGATTAAGCGGTTATTAATATGCCATACGAACACGTCAGTGTAACTCTGACCCCGGGTCAGATGAAAAAGCTCCAATCAGCTATATCAAAACGATGTGGTATGAAATTAACCCTGAAAAACGATCAAATTCAAGGTGGGCCTAACAAACTATCGTTGAGTAAAAGTCAACGTGAACGTTTCACTAAGGCCAAATTAGCAAATACTGGTGTTCATGTGAGTCTTTCCATAGGCGCCATCAGGGATATGGTTAAAACAGGTGGATTTCTTCCTTTCCTATTACCTTTGGCGAAACTAGCTCTTCCGGCAATTGGAAAGGCACTAGGATTAGGCGCGCTCACAGGTATAGGTTCCCAATTAGGTTCCGCATTAACAAGTAAAATTACCGGAGGAAGATATCGTAAAAAAAAGGGATCGGGCCTTTATCTAAGACGACCCCCGTACGGATCCGGCCTAAGTCGAGTCTAACAGCCTCAAATTTAGATCTACTCAGTGAAGTAAAGAAAAAGAAAATAAAATTTTTCAGAGGCGTGTTTATGCGAGATCAACTACCGGATAAACCGAACCCTACCGAGACAGGAATAATAAATCTCGATGATAATACCGGCCCTGGAACTCACTGGGTTGCCTACGCAATTAATCCTCGCGAAGTTGTTTATTTTGACTCGTACGGATTAGCACCGCCAAACGAATTTATCAAATACGTGTCTTCGTTGAAACTTCCGGTTTGGTATTCGACGCTTCCAACACAAACGTTAACGGATCCACCAATATGCGGCCCAGAGTCAATTAACGTCCTCGATGCAATTTCAAAATCGTCCAGTCCTTATCGCAAAATTTTATTTGAATATACCGTAGATAAATATCATGGTTGACATTTACGGTAGATCCCTCTTCAGAAAAGAAAAAAGAGAAACAGTCGACATCGATACATCAAAGTTTGCAACCAAGAGCGATATTAACAATCTTCTATCGCTGTCAGAAGTTGATTCTGGCGAAGTTCCTGTTTTTCAGAATACCGAAGGGCGATTACAAACTAGCAATATCAAAATAGCTGATATAATCAAGCGAGACGAATATAACGATCATATCAGTCAATTTACTCGCCAATCAGCATTGGTATTAAAATCTATCGCTGATATTACCGATATCATCGCAGAGTTTCCACCAAAGGCCGATTTCGTGGATATAAAACAAAAAAATAACGAGCTATCAGCGGCGTTACTCCTGAAGGCTGATAAGACACAAACCGACGATTTCCAGAAGGAAACATCGAGAAAATTTACTAGGTTGAATAACGAACTTAAAAAACTCGACGATACAACAAGTAAATTTGGTAAAAAACTCGACGAGGATATAAAAAAATTCATCGAAACTAAACATACCGATCTCATCGAAAAAATAAAAACCATCAACGAGGAAATTACCAAAATAAATACCGCGATGGATCAGAAAATTGATAAAAAAACAGTTGACGGAATCAACATTAAAATAAGTGCAATCGATAGTAATATTGACAAAATTGGCACTGAAATTGACACGGTAAAAACATTAGCGCGTCAAAAAGTAGATGCATCAGTGTACGACGGTGAAATTAAGGATTTTAACTCGAAACTTCTAGACGCAACCACAAAAATATCATCAATGAACCTTGGAATATTATCGCGAATTTCGATACCAGCGGAGGTAGAAACAAAAAATCTACCCTGCAATGTGCCATTTGTGGTAGAGACACAAAAGGAGGTATGGTGGACACCCGAGAATAACACATTTAAATTTAACCCGCCAATTACTGGAATATATCGAATATTCGTTCATTCTTCGACAAATTTTAAAATAAAGACCAACCGTGGCACCTACGGAGAATATTTTAATTATTTTATGCCAGAAGGTTACGAGGTCACATTTGTGCTAGAACCACCAGATAGAACCGACATGGGACCATTCGGTTATAGTATATTTATCGAATTTTTATCCAAATACAAACAATAATCCCGCAATTGTTATCGTAGATTAATAAATGACCGCATCGGATTACCGCTACAATCAAGCGCGATCATGGCAGGATTCGCTAAAAAAACTCCTCGATGATTATCAGATAAAAATAAAGAAATATCAGCGTAGATTAGTTACTATTGATGTTGCTGTGTACGCGGTATCTGCTGTGGTCGCTGGTGCAGGAATTATTCTATCCGTAGTGACAACAATCGCGCCAATCGTAGCAACAATAATAATCTCGTCAACAACAACAATCGCGGGTGTTCTCAATATCATCGCAAAAAAAATCTCATCGTGCACAAGTGAAAAACTATTATCGTATAAGAACAAACTAACTAAAATCAACGATGCGTATTCGAAATTATCATCGTTGCTTTCGGAGAGTCTCAACGACGGTATTATATCCGATCTAGAATTTTCCTCTATGATCAGTATTTACTCGGAGATTGAACAAATGAATATTAATAATGTCCGAGCTAGCCCAGATCGTGACAAACACAACACCACCGACAACAACACTGATATCGCTAAGTTCCACCAAACCAGAATTTAGCATTAATTTTTCAACACCAATTAGCGTCAACGAAATTGCGTTAACACAATTGCGCGTCTACAACAGCTGGCCTAATGTTAGATCGAAATCATTCGGTAATTTGATGTCAAATAATTCACTTGTTTTTGCAAATAAAAGCAAACCCGATGGAACGCCCGATTGGATACATGTCGGTATACCAACAGGCAGTTATGAAATTGATCAGCTAAATAATGAATTTACCACTAGAATATCAAATATAACCGGCGATGCTACTCCGGGAATAAAGATATCTTCGCATGATCCAACGCTATCATCGATGATAGAAGTAAAATCACCGTACATAGTAGATATTTACCAATCATCGATTAGGAACATATTAGGTTGGCCCGAAATTCCCCCCCCCCCCCGAAAAACCAGCCCCCGCAGAACCAAAAAAGGAAGATTTTATCAGTGACAAAAAAGATTATCACGGTATCGCTCCAAGTTACAAGGATCGTTTATCCAAATTTGAAAAAGGTCAAATTTCTGAAAATTTATTTGCCCCCCCCCCATCTTTATGCTATCGAGTAGAACTAGATCAAAATTTTTCTTTTTAGATGAAAATGAAAGATGGCTTAAGGAAATTAATGATCTACACGAAAAACAACTAAAATTATTAAAACAATTTTTTCATGAATGCATCTTTGATGTGTCGGGTTCATGTAGCGAAATTATCAAATGTGTGGAACGATTAAATCAATTGGCATTTGATATGGAAAAAATAAACGAATTATCGATTAAAACATTAATTTCCATTAGATCTGATGATGATTTGGATATCACTATTAAAAATCTATTTATGAAAGAAAAAAAACTAACCGAGGAAACGCTACCAAATTACAAATTTCCCGGTTTTGACGTTGATAAACTAAGAAAATCCGTCACTGATACCATTGATGAGTTATTTCCGAAATTACATGCCGCGTGGGGGGAGAAAAAACAATTAACGTTGTTTCTCAGACACAATAACGATTCGACTAATAGTGGACGGCATATATCTCCGGGTATCGTTAATATAACGGAGGTGATTGCAATTTATCTTCACGCGGATGTTGTCGAGGCAGCTATAATGTTGATTCGTCAGTGTCAAATCAAGCGCATCAGGGATTTATCTTGTATTCATTTTCACCTAGCGCCTCTCCTGGTTACTTGATAATAAAGGAGCCAGTTAATCCGTTTTACCTGCGATGCCATAATCGATTGTTGTCAAGAATAAATTTCAAACTAACGGATCAGAAAGGAAATTTACTTGATATACGCGGAGAAACGGTGAGTATCAATCTCCTGGTGAAATCGTAAATCTATCCCCCAAGGAAAAATGGGCGAAAAAAATAAATAAAATCCAGGGAAATTTTCAAAATTAATATATTTTTTTATTTTTTTGTTTGCGGAAGTATTCAGGAATCGGAAGATTCCTTAACTTTACTTTCATCGATAAGTCTTTTCAGCTGTCTGACGCGCGAACTTGTAATTTTCCGTGATTCATATGCGTCTGATAAAACCAACCTAGCTTTCTCCACCAACATCGATAATTTAACGAAATCCTCAATTTGATCATCGTTGACTGTCGCAAGTGATTGATATATCGCAATCTGGATTTTCTTTATTAATTTATATTCTGACGGCAGCGTGTATTTGTATTCAAGTTTCCCCTGAACAATCGTCTCGAATTCAGATCGAATTTTATTCGTGTCTAACTCCGATGGAAGATTTATTTTTTTCTTCAGATCATCAATCGCTCCAATGATATCATTTATGGTTTGTTCGTCCATTATATTAATTTTGTAATATTCAATTATTCTTCATCCTCGATTTCCGAATCAAATATTATTCGGATGTAGGAGAATTTGATCCACGCGCCAAGATTATATGAAAAAGTAGCATTGATTTTTCCTTCTGCCGCTCTCCATACCGTGACGGAATTAATATTATAATATTTTGCAGCAGCATTCATTGATTCGAATATTAGTTCTTTTCCTGTTACCTGATTTATCGATTTGACGGCCTTAGCTAGTCGCGAACCACCTGTATTACCGGACCTACAATTTTCACTCTGAGTTACAGCTCGGAGATTGAAAAGTTTATTGTTGATTTTATTTCCGTCGATGTGATCGATAACAAGACCAATCTCTACTGGTCCTCGAAAACACTCGAATATAAATTTGTGACATGAATAACTTGTCTCTCTTCTCTTATTATTTTTATTGATTGTAAATCTGAGATATCCATTACTATTAACTCTACCAACATTTTTCCTTGTTTTGGCGTTTCTGACGGTACCATCAGCAGATGCCTCGTATCCGCTG
The DNA here is from genome assembly GCA_028554795.2 of Sinohyriopsis cumingii. NCBI lineage: Eukaryota > Metazoa > Mollusca > Bivalvia > Unionida > Unionidae > Sinohyriopsis > Sinohyriopsis cumingii. The sequence continues at coordinate 118,789,099 of CM068831.1, forward strand.
ATTGTTGGATGAGATCTATATTCGTTTGTGATTTTCATTGCAGGAATCGTTGATTTCAGTTCCATATACAATATTCCATTTGTCTAAATCGTAATTTGTCTTGAATCGATTAATATAATCTTCTTCACATGTTATTATCGAGGAAGATTTCTTTTCATAATATCTCCGTAACTCACGATAATTTTTCCCTCCACAGGATAAACACAATCTTGTCTTTCCTCGAGTGCCAACTTGACAAACTAAACAACGCTGTGGTCCTTTACTGCCTCGTCGAATTGCATATATGTGAGCGCCACAATAATCGCCTCTGCAGGATTTGTCGCATGATTTTGTTGATCCGATTGGTATCCATTTACATTGCATTATATAATTTAAACATTTGTCTAAAATATAATAATGGATGCATTTGATCTTGATGAGGCAGAATATATCATTCCAGAGGTAGATCGTGCCAAGAAAGAATTTTTCGATGATGGAGCGATTCATACTTGGTCGACATGGAAAACAAACTCCGTTGATGCTACGATGAATCTAGAGCGAGCAAAGAAGATAATCGAGCACATAAAAAATTCACATAAAGAAGAGCGATTTATCTTCGGAATAAAATTTATTGCACAAATGCCCGACGATACTTGGATCATTCGCGATAAACGAGATCCAGTACGTGGCGGTAAGAAAAACGTCATTCTCGATAAAAATTCGAAGCCAGGATTGTTATTGGGAATTGACGGTCCTTATTATGCTAGAGCGTATCCATCTAGCGCTGTTGTTTATGGAATTTATCGGCTGAATAATAATCCTGACATGAAAAATCTACCTGCGATGAAAGAATCGCCGATGATAAACTGCGTGGCTGAGCGCGTTATCGAGCATATGAAAAACGCACGACGAGGATCTGGTCTGACCCAATTGAGGTTGAATAAAATTAACGTGTGGGCAAAGACAGTTGTTGATGGCGCATCGATTGACGATGTAGCTGCGTTAAGCAAGAAACTTAAATTTCCTATCACGGTGAAAACACTATCAGGAGAAATATTATATTCATCTCCGTACAGATCTCGAGGAGTACCAATCGAAATTGTTGATCATAATTCACATGCGTGGTCGCAGTCAGTGATGATATTCCCGCGAGATCGTGCTGTTAAATTTTATCCCGTGGAATCTTCCACGGATGGTGCAAAAGACAATTCCGATGCAATGTTTAGGTATATCAAAACATTAGCCGCTTCTGATCCAATATCGGTCTGGTTATTTTCGAGTGAAGAAAAGTATGATCAGTTTATCCTGCCGCGGGGAGATATTTACCGTGATGAAATATTACACGAGTCGATGAAAAATATCGCAGTGAAATATTCGTCAAATCCAGATCGGTTACTGACGAACTGCTTTACGGTTCCATCTGTTGCTGCTCACGCTGCCAGAGAGAGAAATTCGTGGAAACCTACGAGGAATGAATATCTCGCTGATATTCAACTTAGTTGTATCGAATACGGCCATGGAGGATTATGGAATACCAAATATTATTTCGAAGATATGATTTCCGTTGACATGAGCGCGTGCTATCCTGGAAGTTTCCTCGGATATGGCGATTGTGCGGATTATTTTGCTAAATTTGGCCATCCAACCAGCGAGATGACAAGAGTTGCAATTAACGGACCGTTACCTGATTTTGTCATGACAGGATTCGCTTATGTTACTTCATTTAAGTTTGCTGAAAATTTGCATAAGATTTGCTATATTTGGTTTGGTCGGCATTTATCTCAGCGTAGATGGGTCCCTACGGTATTGTTGAGATATATGCTGGATTCATCGATGTTAATATCGTTGACGGTGAGCGAGGCGATTATATCGTATAGGAAACAAACTGAAGTGTGGTTGCCCACGGACTGTGAAAATGCGAAAGATATAGGAAGAAAAATAATTGGTAAATTTACTCAAGGAGGATCAGTTGATCATAAACACCGACATGCTAGGTTGTTTATTAATGATGCCGAGATGGATTTTATTATTGCCGATACGGTATCGCGTGGGATATTCTGCAACAGAGAAAATATTATCATTGATGGAACAAAGTTAGGTACCGTGATTAGCTACCTCGATGGAGAATCAGCGCAGTATACGCATTTGAGGTCGTCAATGCTCGCTTATGTGAGTATAAATTTGCTATCGATGATAAACAAATTTTCTGATATCGCGGTAAGGGTAGCAACGGATTCATTTTATATCGATAAGAAATATCAGTGTAGGCTAGAAAATTTAATCACTGATGGCTCCTGGGGAACTTGGAGAATAAAAAACGAAGATATTCTAGATTATTGTGAAGACGCCGATGTTGAAGATTGCGATAAATTTCATCGAGATAAATGCGAGGAAATATCAACGGCTGCATCTGCATTTGATCCGATTTCACGTAACAAATTTGTCTATATGAATGGTCCTGGTGGTAGTGGTAAAACAACACGAGCGATAAATTTATTTTCAAATTCTGATATGGTCGTATTGACTCCAACTCATAGATTAGCGCGAGAAATAAGACAACGCGGCGTTGATTCTGGTACGTATCATAGTTATTTCAAATATAGCGGTGGATTGTGGGATTCGGCTCGTATGGGAAACAAATATATCAACAAGATTATAATATTTGATGAAATTTGCACGGTAAATTTAGTTGTGTTAAAATCATTCCTGGCCTGGCTTGAGGGGAAAAATACCGCCGTGATAATGTGCGGCGACCATGGTCAGCCTGATCCTATTGATGGAGAATCTCCTCATGAGTGGCTCAGGAACTTCGTTGACTATTACGAAGAGATCGACGCCGATTATAGATCCGATGATAGTTTACTAACCGAATTCAAAAAAATAATTCGATTACAACCGAATAATTTTCAATGTGATGTGATGAGAAGAATAATCGACGAAACTCCGATGGATATTTTTCTAAATTTGTGGCGTCCAGATCATTTGATTGTTGCTAGTAGGAAAATTGTTCGTGATACTATTCAGGAAATGTTATTCAAGCTACATTGTGAGAAATTTCCAACATTACAGGTGCCGTTGTGTTACAGGCCCGCTGATACCAGGAAACAAAATATTAGTGTTACTTTACCATGTGGAGAGGAAAAAATATTAGTCTTGAACGATATTATTCTCGTTGATATTAATCTTGTCAATGACGCGATAAACGCAGAAAGATCACCATGGAAACTTGGATACGCAACAACGATACATTCATCGCAGGGATTGACCGTGGATGGTAAAGTTTGGATCGTCGATGATAGAATATCCTGGTCAAATTTAGTATATCTAGCCGTGTCTCGAGTAAGAAAATTATCTCAGTTGGGTAGAATTCGATTTTACATAAGTGACGCTGGCGGTAGTTGAGTATCTTTCGGTATTATTTGTAATTCCTCCTTGGTAAATCCTCGTTGTGGCGCTAGCGAATCTAGAAAATAAATTGCTGGTCTTCCTGACGATCTTGTTACAGCTGATATTTTATGTGTCGTAACGCTCCAGGTTGGATCAGTTGCTCTTTTTCTTCCTCCTTCGGCTTCTCCTTCCTTATATAAATATCTGACCGTGACGCTACCTAGCACAGGAGGAATAGTAGAATCTCGCTTTAGTGGTATATTTGGTTTTGTAATTGCAATTGCGGGTTTCATCGACATTGTTCGTGTTACTTCGTTATTTAGTGCGTTAATCACATGAGGTAATCTTGTTACCCAATCATGAGATCGTTTATCTTGGATAAACTCTCTCGCGTATTGATATCCGAATAATCTTTCCGCTAGTGTTTTATTGAATCTTTCAACGATAGCTTGATTACGATGAACACCAACTATACCACGTCGGATTTTAACATTATTCTTCTTCATCAATGAAGTAACCGCACCAAGAAATTCTCGTCCTGGATCAATCTGGAGAAGCCTCGGCCAAGTTAACGGGGATCGTGAGTAAATTTTCTCAAATGCCTTTGCAATTTCCGTTGCTGTTTTATTCGATAATGGTTCTGCTTCTTTGTACCTACTAGCGATATCAACAACCGTTAATACGTACTTGTATGTGACTCCGTCAACGGTATCGTGAGGAAGAAACATTAAATCAGCCTGATGGACTTCATTGGGTATACTGACGGAGAAACTCGCATATGGTATTTTTTTAGGCGGAGGAAGATATATTTGCCAGGCCGCCTGCCTCGATAGCCACGATGCAGTAACGGAATGTTTTACTTTTGCTGCCTTAGCGAGTTTGGCAATTGCTGATTTTCCTCGCCAAAAACCTCGCGGAGAATAATATATTTGCTCCATTATTATTTACCAGCGCCGAATACTAATTTACCTTTCATCGCGCCTTTTACCAGCCAAGTTGCCAATTTCTCCTTGAAATTTTTATCAGGAATTGCGTCTATTGCATGAATTAGCCTAATATCAGCGAGATGTCTTTGTTGTAAATCCCCGCTACGATACGCAAGATCGTGGTAGTAACATGCGTTATCGATAGCGTTTACTGGATCTTCGCCAGGATTTGGTTGATTATTATCGTTGAGTCTTATATCTAGCCTCGTGCCGGGTCCGCAGTAATTATATCCTGGCAGATGCTTCTCTCCGGGATATTTCGCCCAAGGAGCTCCAGGTAGATTTATTAGGGAGGCGGCGATGTCTCCTCCAGTTCTACTTTTTTTTTTACAAATCTAAACTTGATTGTCTTGCAAACTTCGCATTCACCCTTGACTGCGTTTCTGTTGTTACGTGTGACGATTTCGATTGGATTTATCGTAGCTGTGCGCGTGCGACACTTAACACAATATAGATCCATGTATTCTAGTAATATGAATGTAATTGATTTTTCCGCCACAAAGAAACGCGAACAAATAAAACATAACGCGGCGTTACCAAATTCGATAAGAATGATAATCATTGGCCCGTCAGGATCTGGAAAGACGCAGTTGTTGTTAAATTTGTTAATGCGATGGATAAAATGGGATAAATTGTATTTGGTTGCGCCATCCGTTGACGATCAGCGATGTTATCAAGTATTAAAAGAATTTAGCGACAATACTGACGAAGGCACGATAGAATTTATCACGGATATCAACGAAGCTCCATCGGTGGAAAATTTAGATGGCGACGTTAATAATCTCGTCGTTTTCGATGATGTCATGCTGGATAAGCAGACCAACCCAGCTAGGATATTTTCGCGTGGCCGACACAAGAACACCGATGTGATTTACGTGACGCAGCGATATACGCAGATTCCGAAGGTGATTAGAGACAATTGTAATATTTTATCGGTATTCAATGGCGTTGATACTCACACGTTGAGAAATATTCATCAGACTTGGTGTAACGGCGATATGGACATAAACAAATTCAAAAATTTCTTCAGCCACGCCCAGGCAACACCGCACGGTTTCATCACGATTAATCTTCATGATCCGCGTAGTAGATATCGAATCGGTCTTGATCAAATTTACTCATAAAATTGCAGCCATATCTTTGCAAACTTCGTCGACACCCGATCTTTTTCCCACCCACCCCCGAAAAGTAGTGTTTTTTACTTGTCCAAAATCATCGAATTTGCACACAAAAATTGCACTCTGGGTCGAATTTACGCAAATTGTTTTTCGTAGGAAGGTTTATTTTTGAAATCTGAGGCTTCTACGGAGAAAGTTCTCGTAGGAGGCTTTATTTTGCCGGAACCGTCTGGTCTGTAGAACTTCCCTGCTGCTGACAGTTATTGAAAATACCATTGTGATCATTAAAACAGCTATTTAGGAGAACTAATCGTAACTTTTCGCAAAATAATGGTTCAGGCTATGTTCAGCGTCGGAGCCATTGAGCCAAGGCGACGAAGAAGTATTATTCCCGCTGAATACTTGGACTGTCACACAAATGCTGCTTTGCAATTTTCCTCTTTAAACTATTGTAATTCAATGTTAGGCTTACGAGAAAAGATATACATTGTATGATGAAGGTCATAACTGGGGTGCCTACAACACCGAACATGATAATGACAAAGCCTGCACACATGTCTTCTTTTGCTGATATCCGAAAAATAAGGCCCATGTCATGGAAGAGCGGGTACACACGGAAATAGTGCTATAATTTCGACTAAAATTACGTTCTCCTTACTGTACTGAATTGACCAAATAATTCCAATCAGTCATAAGCAGATAATGAAAAATGAGTTGGATCAATATATAAATAAATTTCATCCATAACAGATTAACAGGAAATGTGTTTTAAATGCGCAATCATTGGAAATATGAATCACTTTTAAATAGACCGAAATGAGGAATAGTTTTAGAAACACTAATGTCGAGCAGGTGACGAAGTTCAGCAGACTCTGGGCGGGTACCATGAGCGCATTAATATTGAATATATATGGTTGTGTATTACTTTTCCAATACATCACAAATTCAAGTAGTTTGTTTCTAGTAATGCATTTCTTGATTTATAAGCCTTGGGTAGGAAAAGGAAATGAGCATATAATGAAAAGATTACTGCATTTTTATTGGAGAATATTTACTAGTTTTCTCTGAATAATGCTTCAGTCTCAAGGTTGTGCAGTAAATACTCAGAAAGAATTCGTTCTAATTTTCCAATATAAATGCAGTAACCTATAAATAATGAGAACACTTACTATGCTTCTTACATAGATGCTCTATGTTCTGGTTGGCTGCAAACTGCATAGACCCATATGTGCTTTTTCACAGCTGTTTTGAAATGCTATTCAGTGTTTTATATGTCAGTCAAGGTCACTGGGTTCTTTTACCCATTCGTATTGTGTTTAATTGCATATTCTCCTTTATCGTCGAAAGGATCCTTAAGGATAGAGAGGCAAGTTAATGCATTTTGCCTGTCTACAGGCAGTACACACTAGATCATATACCAAAATATTTACAGCAGTCTCTTCAGTTGTATTGAAGTCTGTTGAATTTGGCATACTATAAGAAATAATAATATCAAGGTCTCCAGAATAGTATAATTATTTGCTGCATCATTTTATATTAACATTTGACTAATTGATACTGGAGTTTGGGAGAAGCATGAACATTTTTAGAACAGATCACACGTGACGTCTGCATAATAATTTTCCATTTGATCAAAAGGTTATCCCCATATCTTCAATTTTTTTTATATGTTTGGGTATTTATAACTTTCATGAGCAATGTGTTGTTTGCCGATACAGCTACGAATGTGTGACCTAGGCTAACCTTATAAACTAACGTACGAAAAAGTATTGCAAATGATTTTGGACTGTTTAAAATGGCTCCCGGTGTGAATATATGATATTAAATATTATATTATGATACTCAAACTTGCATTTTAAAAATGTTACTTCATTTAGAGAGGATATCGAATCATCGTGAGTCTGTACATGTAAACAGAACCAGTTGATGCCTCCAAATCGACTAGATCCTAGGCCACACAATCCATGGAGAAAATCGGAAGATAGGTGCAATTTTATCTCTGATGTGGTGGAATGTATTGTCATGAATTGATGTTTAAATGAAACGCATGGTATAGTCATTATTTAAATACACCAAAATGGATTCTTTATTTACCAATGGTATAAGTCAATGAATCAAACCATGTAAATATTGATTTTGGCGCCTGATTAGCCAACAACTACATCACATAAAACTGCATAGGTAAACTGCATAGGTTACATGTTTGTTTGACGTTCATTTGATGTAATGTCATCTATCTCAGACATGCTCTTCATATTCTCTAATAATTTTAAATTGTTTGTTTCATTTTTATTTTACACTCTATAACATCCGTCGTTTTTATGTTGGTTTGTTCTTTAAGTTTTGTTTGTGTACTCTATAACATCCGCAATCTCTTTTGTGTTAGATGGTTATCAATTTCACCGTAACTAATTAAGAACACAGAACGTTTTCAGGGACTACATCCTAATGCTTGCAAAGGGTAATCACGACTTCGCTACATTGCTTTTGATTGGATGTCGCTTTAATATGTTATATTACATGGCTTTAATCTGTGATATTTACGGATATAAAATATGAACCGCATTGTTGAAAATAAAACAGTCTATTAATTTCATTTTCACATTATTGCTTATATGTCAATTGAGAATACATTATGAATTTGTTTGAGGTGTATCGAAGACAAATATTGATTATTGCTGACACTAAAAAATAAATCCGTAATTGACAACATTCATAAAGCCAGAAAATTAAAAGTAGGTGCATCAATCCCATATAATTTGTATATGAGCTACATTTAACAAATTCATATTTTAAGACTGAGCATGTATAAAAGTGTCTTAAACTATGAAACTAACGTTTGTTCTGTACTGTGACATTTTCCAGTATTTAGGTGTCAAATGAAACCTATGGAAACAATTACAAAATCAAACAAAATAATTGTGATCGATTGCATATGAAATCATATGAAAATTATACAGCCAAATGAAGAACTATTTGGCACAATCTCACGGTCTAAATGTTTGTTCTATCAGATACATTGTACCTAAGGCGAAATGTGAACAACACAGACAGTTATGTAACTCAAAATATTCATCTCTCTCAGTGGCCCAAAAAACTGTGGATGATATTTGTTACCTGCTTACAATTGTAGAGTTATCGCTGTTGGACCTACGGAATCTTCATTTCATGGAAATGTAGCTGTCATGTAGTCTTTTCTGTAAGTGGGTTTGCATGGTTTGGTTTAGATTGGTTTGTTTTACCAAGGTTATTTGTTGAAAGTCGAACAACATTAACTCAACTGTTCTTAGCAAGTAATAGTCCCAGTACAGAAAACCACTAATATTCTGAAATTATCTTAGTTACCACATTCTTTCCTTGCTCGATTACTGCCTACTGAAACTAGCATTGATTTGGCACAGAAATATCAGATTGTACTGACACATATGACTGGGAGAACATTTCCAAACCTTTGAAATTCAACATGTCAGTGGCAGGTACTTTCACAACGTCAATGAAATATCACGATGAACATAACCCGATAAGAAATAAATATTCTAACACGGCCTTTCAGTTTATTACACCTCACTGACAGCGGTATTTGTGTAATCATGCACGAATATTATCTGATGTACACTTAATTTAGATGCAACGTATATACATATTATAACGTTAAAGCGAGTTTTCCTTTTACTTTAATATGCTTCTGCAGTGAAATTAAAGACTGGAACGGAACTAGCAACTAAAAGTCTCAAATGTTGGATCCGCATTGTAAGGTAAAGTAGATACTAATATCAAAGATCAGAATTTCAATATTGACAAGCGAACCCAACAAGGGTCAAAATTGAAAAATGGAAACATTAAATTTGAAGATATGTTATTCCATCTTCAATGATGGAATTTTGTTGGATGCAAACATA